>JAACJT020000095.1:8171817-8186417 GCA_009936485.2 Gymnarchus niloticus | reverse complement strand
TTTAAAATATACTGTACTTCGCTCTATATACTATACTTTACTCTATATACTGTACTTTGCTCTTTAAAATATACTGTACTTCGCTCTATATACTATACTTTACTCTATATACTGTACTTTGCTCTTTAAAATATACTGTGCTTTGCTCTGATTCCATCTGTTCTGATTTGATGTACTGTATACAACTGAAGAATACATGTGAATTCTTGTTGAAATTACGGAAAATTAGTGTGACAGAACATGGCAGTGAATGTCAACAAGTTTAGGCTCTCAGGTACAGCTTTTCTTTTTTCAACACTTGAGAACTTTGCTGTTCTACACCACCCTGCGGACTTTGAAACTGCTGGCTGAACCTCGAAGTTGATGACTAGATTAATGGCTAATTGAGTTGCCCATGGGCGTACTTCAAAACCTCGGGCCAAATTGGGTGCTGCCTTACGGAATTGTATTCCACTGAGCCAGTGAGACATAACTGAGAGACTCTCTATTTCCTGTCGGCTAGCCGATCTTGGAACAAACACAGACACTGGCGTATTGCCTCAGGAATTCCACTTTATTTCATGTCACTTGATTCGTTTTTGAGAACTGAAAGTTGCTTCTCTTCATCTGAAATTCTTACAAAGTGGTCCCATGGCCGGAGATTTTGCCAGTTTTCGTCTATCTAGAAATGTAGACACAGCTTAGGTGCATGAGCTTCGTTTGTGCTGGGCATGCTGGGTAGTGCTGAAGAACTATTCCGGTAAGAGTCGTGAAATTATAGATTTTTACAGCAGTCGGTTGGATGTAGAGTATCACGTAAGTGTGATAGATATGCAGATCGATAGATAGATGGATGGACGGACGGAAAGTAAGCAATTTTCCATCTACTGTTTTGTCATTTTAGAGTCCTTTCATTGAAATCGCCCTGCAGACTTTGGCGTATGAGGGAATCTTCGTGATTTCACAAATTCGAAAGAGCTCTACAAGAGTAACGAGAGGGCGTGTGACTCTGACTCTAGAAGAGAGCGCAGCAGAGACCCAGCTTGCAGCAGCCTTGAGTTGGAATGACCCTTCAAAAGCCTTTAGAAGGCTCTCATCAGTGGCCAGCTTTCCCTTTGTACAGAGGCTCTGTTTTGGTTTTTGGACGGGAGGAACTTGATGGTGTTGTGGTACAGCATCTCGCCGCGCTATCAGGATGAGTGCTCTCACTGTTTGTTTTATAAATAACCCAGAGGTTCTGAGAAAACAGCTCCAGGGCTGCACGTTGTCGCAGAGTGGAAGTGGACATCCTGGAATTATGTTGCCCTGGCAAAACATAATCAATTTTCAGCTTTATTGAGCATTGGGCAGAACTATCTCCGTGGCTTCCCACACAGAAATGCCCTTTCAATGAGGCACGGTCATTTTACGAGGGAAATGGAGCACAGCACAGGGATACTCTCATAATATGAGGAAGTTAAGGCACCAGCTCGTAAAAAAGCGAACAATGATGGAATTATTTTGAAAGGCATACAGCGCACATCAGAAAAGACTGACTTTTTCTGGTGTTATTTTGTTTTGGATCACCCCACGGTAAAAGTGAGCTTGCTGTAGACAAGAATTTTCTTCCTTAAGATTAGCATTTCAGATTTTGATTTTTTTCTAGGTCTGAACATTCCAGCAATTGGACAGTGAACATTTTTCATTACTTGAATTTGGTTATAATTTTGAAATGAAGCATATTGCATGTTTTCAAAGACATGCGGTTTTATGAAACTATTAAAGAAACTCGCTATCCCTGTTTGGAGCAGTACAAAGTTAGCTTTACTCTTCCCACTTAAAAAGAGACATTTCACTATGAATCATAGATTTTGACCTGCTATAAGGCTGTGAGTATCGACTAACAAATCCATCATTTCTCCATCTCGGTATGTGGCAAAGGTCGGGTAAAAAACGATGACAGGGAGTCATGGGAGTTTTTACCTACTTTTTATCGTTTTATTTTTAAGACCGAGATTGCAGGCCCGTTCGGCAGTGACAGACCCGAGACGTCGCTACTCGATCAGACGGACGTTCCGAAACACAACGGTAATGATATGAACTAGTCGGGGTGACATCGTTTTTAAGAATGTTCTGGCAGGTTTCTTTCAAATCCTGATGGCACGCTACTAAATGGTTTGTACAGTTTGTGACGGCTTGGTTGAGAATGAGCACGAGAAGCAAAAGAAGACTGATGAGGGACCATTGTGGTTTAGGGTTTTCACGGGCCTTTTGTTGGAATTCCATGAACTTACACTTGTACCAACACGTAGCAGCACCCCGAGCCACACGTACCCCACCAGAGAATCAGCCACATTTGAACACCTCTGCCAATAAAGAGTGCTTATAATTTGGATTTATGATTTTTCTTGGATTTTGAGGGGGAGTTTTGCGATACAATCATCGGGACTTTTTTCTTCTTGTGCCCTTTTCACCCGGTGGTCATTCTTGTGGTGGATGTCAACTCCCCCTGCATCTACCAATAATGATGTTTGACTCATTGTTTGACTTTGTATTGTGATCACATCTAGCTATGGGTTTTATGCTTTACCACACACGTCTTTTGGGTTTTTTTTTTTTTGTCGATCAAAATATTACTTTATTATTTATTTGTCGTGCCCTTTCTCTTTCCGGACACTGATTAGTGTGTATATATTAGTGTGTGACAGATTCTTTCACACAGAATCCTGAGATATTTAATCACAGGTAGACGAGGATAACCGGTATTGATACCAAAGCAAATTTAGCAACATTATTAACGTCTAAATAATGTAGCTGTCGTAATCCAGTTTGGGAAAAGGAAAAACTGGACCTGAGCAGTAGGAACTTTAATGAGGAGATTTATATTCAAAGATTGTGCTGCTTGGATTAATGAACGAGCAGCTCGAACGACTACAAACCTCAGGCAGAAATGGTTAATGTTTTGCTAGCTAATAGGACAGTTCTGGATGTGTGGAGCGTTTATTGTGCTTGCAGTAGACTTTCGAATGAACACCATGCAACCTCGATAAAATAAAACGCTGCCATTCGAAAAGCATGACAGGCAAACAAGATTGCTGCAGTGAAACCAAATGATTGCCTTGAACCAGATTTTGTCAGATATGATATGATTACGTTGCAGTGATCCATCTGCCGTCAACATTTATATGGCGGAGGCTTGCAATGGGATACAACTTGCGTTAGGGTATCCTAAGATTTAGTGGTTATTATGTTAATATTATGAAAATAGAATTTAAGTTATTGGGTTACAAGGCAAATGTTATTTTATCATTTGTATGCTATAAAGTACATTATAGATCTTACATACATATTCGTATTTTAATCTTTGCCTCTTTAAGTTTGCCCACCTCTGGGGTATATTTTGTTGGACTGTTACATACTTCATATATTGTGTTTTTGCTTCACTGACTTTGTTTATTATTGCTAGGAAGCCTAGATATGCAATCCCGTTGTTTTTGTTTCGATACAATATATATGTTTGTGTTCCTTTTTTTTTTTTTTTCTTTTCCCCAGTTCCAGTTCTTGGCTACTTAGCTCAGTTGGCCTTGCTGTACCTTTTAAAACCATGCCAGAAGTGTGATGAAATATGCATGGCAAAATTGTGTATGTTAACGTAAAATATTGCTTTATTGAGTTACCTGCATTTGAGATTTTGATGAACAGCACTAGCAACGGCAAATTTGTTTTAATTGTAATAGGATGTATCATTGATGTACTGTATAGATTTGCAATAGTAAGGTTTTATTGATTAAGAGAAGATGACTTTTAGCTTAGGTGAAAGGTCTTATGAACTGAGTCTGATTAATCATACTGTCGTAAGTGGCTGTAATCTTATGGATAATCTTATGGTTTAAACTGGTTCTCCAGTTTAGTGGCTCTATTTCCTTAGCTTGTACTGCAAGGTGTGGAAGATCCATCCATCCATCCATCCATCCATCTTCTGACTCAGGGGTGGCAGAATCGTTTGTGTTTGGGAAGCTAACCTAACGATTGGTAAGTTAGCTAATTCAACAAGGGACAGTTTGCTACACTATCTAATAAAAATGGCACAAATACATTTCATTTGCTCATCCTGAGACTTGTATACAAGTAAACAGGAAAACGTCAGCGGCATTGGATTCTAAACCAGGAGGTGGTGAACAAAGTCCAGGGAGCAACTGGGCTGAAATTAAAACAAATTCACCATGTTAGCATGATGTCACGTTTTGTATACAGGTATGTAATGTATATTATAATAAAATTAAAATGTAGTTGTCATTTGGGAAGCATTTGAGGTATTTGAATTTAAAATCCATGTTGGGTTTGTGTTTGTATGGCAAGTCGCAGAATTTCAGTTACCTCTTCAGTTAAATATTAGCTACCGATACTGAAATTTTAGTTATCGTCACTATGGACTTGTTTGTTTTAAAACAATGCCTGTTTATTAGTTAAAATTAGATGACCACCTTGGTCAAGCTTTTGGGTTTGTGGAACGTTTTCGTCACTTTTGATGGGGGGTTTTTAGTCAGACCAAACGTGTTAGATCTTGTTGTGGACGAGGGAACAGTGGCAGATTTCTTTTAAGGTGAATTATACTTTTACAGAATTTATTTTACTGTGAGACAGATTTAATTTAACAGTATCGTTTTCCTCGATGACACTCCTAGTTTCTGTATTGCTACTTGGTATGTTGTTTTTCCCAAGTGCACGTCTGTCTGTCAAAACATATCCCAGGTTTTCCAACAGTTTACGGTCAGAAAGTGAATTTTCGGTTCACGTCCCCATAGACACAACAAAGTCAAAGGGTTTGTGACCTTAACTGTGTCCTCTAGCCTCTGAAATCATCAATCATACGGTGCCAAATGATTTGTCACGGGGACCTCTCCGAGAGCAGAATGTGGGGTATCTTTTTTCAGTCTCATGGGGCTGCAGACTTACCAGAAAACTGCCAAAGCCTTCTCTGAACACGCAAAGATTGTGTGCTGAGACACCAGTTAAATATGTTTGGCCTAACCCTTTAGATATGAATAAATATTGGATTTATGACAGATGATGTAACCTTTGTAAATGGATATATATACGTGTGTATTTCTGTGTACCATGTAGGGACAAAATGTTCCCAGGAGGTAATAAGAACTGGACATTTGTCGTGTCCCCACAAGGGAAAACTCATTTTTATGAAAATCTGTGAATCTGAGAATTCGTGAATCAAAAAAAACAAAAAAGCCGAAAGTCTTGTATTTTGCTGGGTTACTTATGGTTAAGGTTAGGGCTGGGTAAGGGTTAGGGTTCACATAGTTAAGATTAGGGTTAGGCCCATAGAAATGAATGGAAGGTCCCCGCAAGGTTAGAAATAGAAGCGTGTGTGTGTGTGTGTGTGTGTGTGTGTGTGAGTGAACCCAATGAATACCTTTAATATGCAAATGTGTCAAATTAATAGTCTGTTGTGAATGTAATTTGCATGGAATTTTATTGCATTTCCAGATTTTTCTCAGTCGATAGGAAAAAAGATTTCCCAAAATGCAAAAATGCCAAAAACCAAAGTCCTTCCTTCTGAAACGATTCTTTTGAATGCAGCAGCGTTTTTGTCTTGCTTTTGTTAAAGCAGTAATGAATCCACTTAATCTGCTCAATGTCCTCCGTCAAACAGGAAGGAAAAATGCATTTTTGGTCTGTTAAATATCTCTTTTGATAGATTGTTTTCTCAAAGCTCTAAGTATAAATTGATTTTGGCCTTCAGTGCATCAGCATTTTCTGTTGAAGCCATGAATTTCTGTTTCTACTTAATTACTGGGAATACCAACGGAGAGAATGGAAGGCCTGCACTGTTTCAGTGTTAATGAGTGGATTTGTCAAAAAGGCAAAAATTTTCTTGAAATGTTAACAAAAGGTGTATTTAAAATTATTCCCGAAAGTGAAGGATATAGGGAATGTAGTCAGCCACCAAATCACTACTGGCAAATAGCTGTCTAGCCCCTTTAATTGTTTTCAGATTAATGTTGTGTTCTTTTAATTTATCTCACCAAAGTTTGAATAACATACATATATTTGAAATATTAAAAGTGAATAAGCTTGGTTCATTCATTGTCAAATGCTAATGTTACCTTTCATTTTAAACTCCAGTGATGTCAGTATTGTAGGTTCAAATTTAAAAATTAGAACTAAAAATAGGAGTTTCTGTTTAAATATACACTGCCTGCTACTTCCTGAAAAAAAAAAAAAAAGTCGTACACCTTAATAGTTTCATGGGACCGCCTTTAGTTTTGATCATGGCGTGCATTCATCTTGGCATTGTTTTGATGAACTTATGCAATGGCTCAACGTTTATTTTCCGGCACATGTCATTCCTGTGTCCCTCCCACTGCACGGTTCATGGTTAGCGACACTGCGTGAATTAAACCTGACTCCTGCTCCATTATCTGACGGCCCTGCCCTGTCTTTCGCCACCCCAATTAGGCAGTCATTCAGATGGCGCCTTACTGCTTCTCTATACTCACACTTGTTTTGTATGTTTTTTGTAATATTGTTTCTGCTTTTAAAAATACACGGTCTTTAATATCTTTCTATATAAGAAGAAAAAGCTACGCAACTCAGCCACATAAGATCTGTCAGAAATGCTTCCTAGACTTCCTGTATATTAGTTTCAGCTACCAGAAAACTCTTACTGTTGTCATTTCACAATGGCCAGCCATCATATTGCAATTTAACAACAAAAGTTCATATTAATCGTTTAATTGTGCCTGATTTGACGATTAAAATATTACTGCATAAATCCAAAATGTTTATGGCCTATGCAGTTTATTGTTCCCTTGCTCTCTATTTCGGCCAAAGAAGTAAACTGATTTTTTATTTTATTTTTTTTTTTGTTTGCTTAGTATTAAGTATTCTGAATCTGTTCAATTTTTAGTACAAGTATGATAATAACAATCGCCATGATGATAATATTAAAAATGATTAATAACAGCTTTTTAGCAGATTGAAAAATTGATTAAATTAAACAGTTGAAAAAAGTACAGACGAACGACAAGGGAACAGGTCCTGGTTATCGTTGTAGGGATTACTTCCCTCTCTAGAAGCTCGTAAAACAGTCAGCCAGCTTTTCTGGAATGTCTGGGTATGTGCTGGAAGTGGCTACTGATTTCTGGATGTTCACAAGCCAGAGAAGCCGAATTACAGGCGGCACTCCCATCCTCCAAACGCTCCTATCTTGACAGCGTAGGGCACTGCAGGTCCTGCCAGCTAAAGTTTCAGCAAAACTCCTGGAAAATCATTTCTGTTAATATGTGCCGCTCGACTGTACCTCCTGCCCTCTTTCCATGATATTGCTAATGATATTATTGCATTTTGTAACGTGTTAAATTTCATCTGAAGTGGTTTATTGGGATGCTGGTTTATGTCGTGTAGAACATGCTGTTTTAGCTGTAAATTGACTCAGACCTTAGCTTTGAGTAAAATGCTGTGCGTCATTCCTGGTTAAGTATCTTTCACAAATGCATGAGATACAACTCTTCCTTGAACTCAAGATAAACAACCTTTAAGTTACTTGGGCTTGTCCTGAACTGTGCATCATTCTTCTCTAGTGGACAAGTTTTGTCTGAAGCCCGTTCTCCTCACAGTGGTCTTCTCTGGTGCACATGAATACGTAAATAGCTAGAAATATTCCAGTGAAATGTTGATTGGTCCGAATTCACCATTGTTAAAACAGGATCTTTCTTGGGGGACCTGTAAGCCTGCAAATGAGAATGGCTTGGACAGCAAGACGTTCAATAAACTGCCTTACTAATTCTCCCTTCCTGTGAAGTTCTGCTGTGCCAGACAGTTTGCAGTAATGACTGCAACAACAAAAGGGTCCAGTTGTCGAATTACTGGTCGTTAGGCAGAAATCGTAGTCCAAACTGCAACCAGTTGCTTGATGATTCAGTAACAGTACAGCACAGCACAGCACATTCTAAACCCAAATTGTCACCCGAAAGTCATCGTTCGAGCGCGGTCCGAATGTAGCGGAGCCCAAAAGAGAGCTAATGGAAAAAAACGGCAAATCGAAAACGCAAGACTAAGTAGGTCAGGCAGAAGTCCAACATGGAATCAGAACCGACCAGAAACGGCGGCTCTTTGTGGTGAACACACGCAGTGCTTCACTAGGAGGTCAGTGGACACTGGCTGCTTTTGTATGCTAATAGTCAGGTCAGTGAGCGGCAGGTGAGCGTCTACTCAGGCCAGGCCGAGTGGGAACAGACAGGGCGTGGCCAAATGGGTGCTTTGCTTGGTTGTAAGTGTGGCAGCTACATACACTTGAAATGTTTCAAATTATGTACTCATTTAATAAGCACGGAAGCTGCTGAATGAACGGAAAATGACTTGTAAGGACAGTACAATTTATCGACAAGACTCAGAACTTTTGACGTTTTCCATCTTTGTATGGTTTTACAAAAAGGAATTGAAAAAGAGAATGGATGGTGTTGCGTGGAGCCGGGGTTGCTCTTTAGCTCGGGGGTAATCAGTGGAAGCTCGCTCTACCAGAGTTGGGGTTTTAGCTTCCTGACCTTCACTCTGTGCGTGGGGAGGTTGCATGTCCTCCTTGTGTTGTGTCATGCCCTGAGCTTGTGCTACCTGGTAAAGGGTCCAAGGTCTCTTCCACACTATAGTAGACTACTGGTCATCAATGCATAGATGGAGGGATGGTGTGCTTTTAATCGGTCAATGAAAAAAGGTGCATTCCCATAAGTGATGTTTTGCTGTCAATACACTTTCCTTCAAGAAGATCTCGGAACCATGTTTCTGCTCAGAACAGCAGGAAATGAAAGGTGACCACGGCATTAATCCCGACGCCCATGTATTAATGGGAGATTCACACGTGAGGTCAAGGTGCAGTGTTAACGCACAACCTCCAGGTCTTAGACTCAAAGACACTGGATCGGTGCAGCAGACTGACTCTGAACGGGACTGAGTCACGTGCTCGTCCTGTAAGCGAATGCACACGCAGAGGGATAGCCGTTAGACACGAGTCTGCCGTCAGTGTTACGGAGCGGATCTGGTGAACTCTGAATAGTACTGAAAATTTACGAGAAGAGCAAGGTCTAGCTGAGCAGGCAGGTGAATCACGAGGCTTATATGTGTTTAGCCTCGATGAGCCATTTCCCAAAAAGCCTCTCATGATGAACCAGTGCCTGATGGGGAAATCCACTGGGTGTTCGCTACCTCCCATTCTGTGCTTCCTGGTTAAGGTGGCCTGCTCATTGTGACCCTGCATCGGACGCTTACAGTAGCTGTGGGTAACAGATGGATTAAGAAATGCATCTGTTTTCAGCAACCGCTCGTCCATTTTTTATTGCAGCGACATATTTTGGAGAACACGAGAACTTGCACACCATACATACAGAGTAGAGGTGGCATTCGAACCCTCAACCTTGGAGGCATGATGCAACTGAGTCATGGGGCAGCCCCTTCACTGTTGGAAGTTAAAATTTTAAATACTGTAGTACCCTAAAGTCGTGGGAAAAAGTAACTGTTGTCAACAATCGTAGATGAGCCCTTTTGAATGGATTTATCGTGTCCTCTTAGCATTCAAGTTTTCTTTGCTACTAAACTGGAAGATTAATAGATAGTGTAAGAGAATGTTTAATAGAAAAAAACAGTAAAAAGTAGGTGCTGTTACCGGGTGATATAGTGGCAGCATTGTCTTCAGGGACAGCGCAAATAAATCTTTTATTTTAATAGCGTCTCTGTTAGCATGTCAACGCTGGAAAATGAAGCCGTAATTACCAATCCTGATTGATGTGTCCTAGCGACATTAGACAATACCGCTGCCCCCACATATTATCTCAGCATTGTCCACATCACTTTTGTTTGGCCTATACCTTCTGAGTTATCGATTGCGATTATGGTCAATCCGACGTTCACAATAGAACTCTATCAGCAAAATGCAGGTTAATTATCTCGGGGTCACTCTCTGCAGTGTGTCTGACGGAGGGGCCGGCCTCTCGCACGTTACGACTCGCATTAGGTTACAAGGGGAAATTATTGGTCTGTCGTTTCCTTGTGCTAATTAACACAGCAGCCGTGCCGTTTGCCAGCAAGTGTAAATATTTTTTTTGATTTGCTTGTCATTACTGGCCGCTCGTTGGTGGATTTGTATTGAAATTGTCTTAGGCTTCATTGACAACGTTATAAAGAGCAATGCCAAATAAGAAAAAAATCCACTCGTGCACAATGAATGACCTTTGGAATAGTTTTGGTTTTTCGTATAGATTTCATTTTTATGTTTAAGCAATAAGATGTGCGGTTTGTGGTGATTGTAGTGTATTATTAATATTTTTGTTCTGATCAAAAGCGGGTAAAATGATGCATGTTAACCTTATTGCTTAACAGGTATCGTTACCCTATTTAATCTGGGGGTGGGGTGAACGGTGAGTCAGCGGTTAGCACTGTTGCCTCACACTCCCAGGGTTGTGGGTTTGAATCCCCCCCGCCGCGCTCTGTATGTGTGGAATTTGCATGTTCTCTCTGTGCTTTGTGACCTTCCCTCAATCCAAAGACATGCAGCGTGGACTGCCTAGTGACTATGCCTTACAGCAGGTTGGTACTCTGTCCTTGGTGTCCCTCACTTTTTGCCCTAGGCTGCCTGGGATAGGCTCCAGACCCCCTTTCGCAACCCTGAATAGGATAAGGAACATGAATGGAAATTGAGGGGTGTCATATGTCTGGTGGAGTACTGGTCATTTTCAGCCCCATTTCAGGTTCTTTCACTAGAAGAGGATTGCTGAGGCCTTGCCCGGTTCATCAGCCTCTTTTAAACGTGGAACCACTCTGAGTGTGCCTTTCATGCATTTTTTTCCAAGCGTAAAAGTTCAATGAAATAGGCAAATGCATATGTGAGCACAGGGGTTATCTGTAATTAAGGCTTCCCACGTGAAGGTAACATTACCAGCTTAGCTGGTCAGCACACCCTTCCGTTTTGGCACTGTGGGTTTTCTTCTTTTTTTTTTTTTTTTTTAATCAAATTGTGTGGATTTGATTTGTCATTGTGTTAACTATGCTGGCACCTTTGTTAACACATATTTTTAGAACCTAAGGGATTATTACTGGCAGCTTTGTTTTTTCAGCGTGACATTTTATCCAGTGTGACTCACATGGATAGGAATACACACGAGTTTATCAAAAAGCACTGTAATAAAGGCCAGGGACGGATGTATTGTCCAGTCAGCTGCGATTCGCATCTTACTTATTTAATATAAACAAAAATCTAAAGTTTTTTTTAGCATGGTAATGCATTTGGTATATATTTAGATGAAAACCTGAGTACAATACACCTGAGATGTTTACCACTGAAAGGAAGACTTAGAAGTTCCCCTGATTTTGTCGACATTAAACAGCCATCCTGTCTTTTTTCCTGTCTGTTAATTGAGAAAACAGATTTTGAATGTAGGTTTTAAAACTGACATTTCCCATTAACGAATGAGTGGGGTCGTCAGATGTTTTACTTAGACTAGATTAATTGGCCTTATAACCAGCGGAGATGCCTGTCAATGGACTGAAGTTAATGGCATCGATTGTGGATATCGTGTTCGCTCCTGCAGGGACGCCGGTGAATCGCATTCCTATCATGGCCAAGCAGGTGCTGGATCTGTACACTCTCTACAAGCTTGTCACAGAAAAAGGCGGCTTAGTGGAGGTCATCAATAAGAAGATATGGCGTGAGATTACTAAAGGTCTGAACCTCCCTACCTCCATCACCAGCGCCGCTTTCACTCTCAGAACACAGTGAGTAACGGCTTCCGTATCGACCTGCTCAAGGGGGCCGTTTCCAGCTGAGGAAGTCATCCTGCGGTGTAGATTAAAGTTATCCTGTATATAGTTATCCATTAAAGTTATCCTGGGGTGCAGATTAAAGTTATCCTGTATATAGTTATCCATTAAAGTTATCCTGTATATAGTTATCCATTAAAGTTATCCTGTGGTGCAGTTTAAAAATGAGCTCAAATGTATGTCTGCTGATTTACCTTGAGAAAAATGTGTTTGATCTGTACATGATGGGAATGTATATGAATACTAACTGTATTACGCTATAAAGCACTCTTAGTAAGTTACATTTCATTTGTTGACTTACGGTAAGTGTGCTGTTGCTTTGTCAGTCATTTTGTATCAGAATTATTGTGCCTGAAACACTGAGAAACTTGGATTACGTTCCCTGCCATTTTTTATGCGCCCGTGCACTTGGCAGGCCAGAGCTACGAACGTAAAAATGGAGCATGCTTACGCAAGTTCATCACCAGACCTGTAATTTAAGCCAGTGAGTCATCCCCAGAGAGGCTAGTAAGTTATCTGACATCAGTCAACCACAGGTAAATACAGAGATCCCAGGATTCAGAACCCGTGTTGCAAAACATCTTCTGAGAATTTGTTTTTGGGTCTAAAACATGGAAATATTCCCGACAAACTATTATAATTAGTCTCACCATTAATAGGATCTCATCCAGGATATCCAGTCACCTCATTCACTGTGCTCCAGGCTCTACCATAACAGTATGGGCCAGATAAGCGCTAACGGAAGGTGGATAAACATACGGCTAGCCTGACCACCGTGTTTGATGCTTCAACAGGTATATGAAGTACCTCTATCCCTACGAATGTGAAAAGCGCGGACTGAGCTCGCCGGGGGAGCTTCAGGCAGCTATAGACAGCAATCGGCGAGAGGGTCGCAGGCAGAGTTACGGCTCGGCGGTCTTCAGCTACTCGCCCGTGGGAACGCCCAACGTCCTCTCCTCACCCAAGATGCAGATGCCGCACATGGCTCTGGGCAACCCTAATGTCACCCACCTGGGCCACGCCATATCCATAAAGAAAGGTATCCAGAGGCAGTCTTGGCTTGGCTGGGTATGTGTTCAGTGTGGATAAAGGACGTCGGCATCATTCGGCACCACCTATATAAAATGTTCACCTGCCTGCTCAGTGCGTAAAAGTCGAAATTCAGATCTCTATGGCTATGGAAGTCAAGACACGATTCGATAATTCGTTTAACTGGCATGAGGCTTTGCTTGTCTACTTTGCACAAATGAAATGTTTTCACGTCATACTGGAATTCAAATTAAAAACCTCCAGTTGATGACTATAACACACGAGAGCGGCCCGTGTCTTTATGACAGCCGAGGAGCGTCTTGCTGGTAGTGTGATGTTTAAATGGTGCAGTCATCACTTCTCAGAGGATGCATCTTGTGGGACTTCCCTAAACGCTCACTGCCCATTTCCATCCTGTTTCATCCTGCCTGCATCTCAGTTCCAGAAAGACAGGATGAGCTCTGATTCACTAATATGTTCTTTAGGAAAAATAAAGTCATAAACTTTTTTTTAAGCCAGCTGCACAAGCTGTATTAAAAAGCAGAACATTAGTCAAACAGAAAGTGAATTTATGTATCATTTTACTGTTACACTGTTTCAAAAATATATAGGCTTAAAGAGGAAGGCAGTGGTCACCCTTTACCTCCAATCATACTTTTGCACTATTAAAAATAAATTGCCGAGGTTTTAAGATAATCCATTTCACTTAAATATTTTTTTGATTTAATGATAGCTGCTTTTTTCATACACATTTTTGTGGGATATTTTCAAACCAGGCGTGACTTTCCTGTTGAGCATCACACACTCAGACAAAACTAGCACAATAGTGATGATTCTAGCAGATGTCAACTGAACCGTGAGTGATGGACGGCCACCCAGCACCTACAGTCGCCGGTTTTGATGCGTTTTCCTCTGGACCTCTTACAGAAGACCCCTGCTTCTCCAGCAGCATGTCCGTCCGCCACTCCATTCCCGCCTCCCTAGCCGGACACCACACCCAGGCGGCGGTGCTGGAGCAGCTGCGGGAGAAGCTAGAGACGGCCGAGCCACCGGAGAAGAAGATCGTGCTGATGGCGGAGGAACAGCAGTGCGTCATGCAGCAGGCTCTCCAGCAGAACCTGTTCGCCATGGCGACGCAGCTTCCCATGAACATCAGGATGAGCAGCAGAGGTGAGTGCCATCTCCGGCTGATCACCACAGGCCGTGTCGCCACGCCAACGTCATCGCCCTGTAGGCCTTTTTGTTCTTTCTTATATTCAGTCGTATCGTTTTAAAATACAATGATATGTTCGACAACACAGAGATCCAAAAAGGAATCACTTTCACAATCGGTGATTCCACAATCAGTGATTCCACAATCAGGAGTCTTGATATACACTAAGCATTCAGCTTTGGACAGTGCGCCGTGTAGTTGTTCCTGTAGTGCAAGGCTTTGCTGTCCTGTCTTGTGTCAATGTTTGTACTTTTGACATCGTCATCTCTGTGTTTGGGTTTTGTCTCTGAGTACCGCGCCCTCTACCTGGAATCTCTTGGCCTGTCAGCGGCCCCAAGTCTCTTGGCAGCGTAGTTGGGACTGTTCTGTTCTAGGTGTTCAGTCTCACAACAAACAAAGCAGTTTCTGCTTTTTGACAAGCGACCGAAGTGAATTTAGACGCAGCGGTAGGCAGCCTAATTGGCTTCAGCGGTTAGTGCAGGGGTGGCCAGACGTTTAGACATGAAGGTGAGCTCCCGAAATGGGGGGGGGGGCGGGGGGGGTGGGTGACCATGAGGCTCTCCTCCACCTTTTCCCT
>JAACJT020000095.1:8153171-8171717 GCA_009936485.2 Gymnarchus niloticus | reverse complement strand
GTTTAGTACATCTAAATCAAACCCGGCTTCCTTTCCTTTCAGGCTGTGGCCTAATGAGAGAAACAACCTCCCATCTGATTCTGGGGGGGGGCGGTGGAGGTGGGTGAGGCGTGTCAGCCAAGGCAGCTCTTCGTCGCCGGGAGGGGTGGGGGGCTGGTATAGTGCTCCCTGCAACCAGGGAGTTCAGCACTTGTTCTTTTGTTCAACCACGTAATACTTCTGTTTGTTATGATGGTGTGGCCTCCCTAGCTTAGTGGAACAGCTACTGGGGCCTGCTGCTAGTGGAGTGCTACGTTGTTTGGTGGAGTATACTTGTTTCACTCTACTTCTTTTGGTGTTTTTTATTTCCCGTTTCATTTTGTCTCTGAGCCAGGGTGGTTGCTTTCCAGGCTGGTTTGGCCGCAGTAGGGGAAGTCTTCAGCTGGTCACTGTTGATATTTTACTTTTGTTAGTGGGTTATATCTCTTGGCTGCCTGGGAACGTCTCGGAGGAGCTGGAGGAGGTGCCTGGGGAGATGGAGGTCTGGGCATCTCTGCTTAGACCCCTGCCCCTATTACACAGACCTGGGTAAAGTGATAGAGGATGGATGGATGGATGGATGGATGGATGGATGGATGGATGGATGGATGGATGGATGTTTTGGTATGATTTGATAAACTGGCAGTATGGTTGCGACAGTTCAACGGTTCTGAGGGCTCGCATCTGTACTCTGCTCAATCTTGCAACAATAAAACCCATTTCAGTGAACCTTGAGTCTTCATTGTGTCCTATGGTCCAGTGGGAAAGTTGTAATAACTAGAATGGCAATGAAACAAGGCCACACAATAATATATTAGGTATGGATTTATATTTTCAAAGGGATTTATGCTGTAACACGTCTTATGAAATCATGAATGTCTTTAAATGCGTGTTTCTTACTGCTGCTACAATATCAATATTTACTTAAAAAACTGAAACGTTTTATTTTGCAGCAATAAAAATTGTTTTACATAATCCTGCTATTCAGTAATATGTTGTATCTCATGTGAAATTAACAGTTCATTGCAGTTTGAGTTTCTTACTGACTGTTGTGACTGCCTTCACATTTAGGCTATAATTTAAATTTCATAGTTAAAGGTAATGAGCATTGCCTGTATATTTTGGTATCTATTTTTCTGGAGATAGAAGTGCATTTAGTTCTAAATAAAATACACCATTTGCACTATTCTTTTAAAACAAGTCAACAAATTTCTTAAGGTCGTGGTTTGTAAGCTGGTGGCATGTCTGAAAAACTTCTGTTATTCCATTAAGTCAGAATTCGAAAGACATTTCTGTCTTCAGTTAAATTTTTTACATGCATGTAAAACCATCTACACCGAAAGCTGAACATTAAAGAAAAATCATGGCAAATATGTACGTTATTAATGAAGCGTCTCCCTCTCGGCTTTGTTAACACGAAAACTGTTGACTGTAAACGTCTGTGGCTTTCTTTGACGCGATTATCTTTCTGGCCAAAGCTTTGATAAACTCCCCCCTAAGTCCTGTCACTCACGAGTCATGACTGTTATTCTGTGTTGATCACTTCTCGCTCCTAGTGTTCCTTTTTTAAAAGATGTTCATATCGAGTTTTCTTACTACCTCCCTATTTGGCTTCTTTCTGACAGATGATAGACAAGATGCTGCATTGAACCTGTCTGCCAGCTGCATTAGCAGCATCAACATGTCAATAGAAATAAATGGAGTTGTCTACACAGGTAAATAGAGGGCCGCTCGCTGATGTAATTGCAGGGAGGAAATTCAATAAGTTATAGCAGCAACCCTGCACTTAGTCCTCCGCGCAATTTGATGTCTTTGCTATAAAATCCATCGTAATGAAGTGGCAGTCCAATAGAGTTAAAAAACTTAAATATCTTAAAATTGGGCCTGCAGCTTTGAGGTCGATGGGGCTTATTGTCTTACGTGCCGGGTGAAAGACCACTTGTTTTAACGGGAAACGGCGCTTTTGTGTCTCAGCCAAGGGCTTTAATTACCTTTAGTTAGGCAATCCATGTTGCTGTATGGGTCTATTGGGAATATTCAGGGCGATAGGCAGCTTGGAAGGGTCTCGGAGGCCAATGTTGTCCCGGGCACAAAAGGTCCTTGTCCATCTGATGCTGAGACATTCAGGGCCATATTTGCTATCAAAGTGTTTGTAATCATTTTAGGCACCGGAAAAGCAGTCATATTATGGAAATTATGGTCGCCTGCATTTATGATAACGACCACGATAATATCCACGGTAATTTTTCATAGCTCAGGAATTCTCGCAAATGAGTAGAAAGTGCTTTAGTTGCTTTTGTGTTTTAGCGATTGCATAAAAATAACGTCGTGTTCTAATTTACACAAATGATATTGAAGTTAGCTTATTATGGGAACAGACCTCCATTTGAATTTCTGACTTCCTCTCCCGCCCAGGCGTCCTGTTTGCTCGGAAATCGGCTTTTCCAGTCGTACCGGGGAGCAGTAGAAGTAGCCTCAAGAACTGTCAAGGAATGTCCAGCCCAGGTCTGCATGTTCATGTCCAGCCTTCGGCCTCCTCATCCTCACTCTCCTCCTCTTCCTCTTCCTCGGCCCCCGGACACACCGTTAGCAGCATCTCTCCCTGAGGTCGGGAGAGGTCGCCTTCAGCTCACGGACTCTTTCCTCGGTCTAAAATCCCCTCAAGAGGTCTGCAAACAAACGAGAGACACTGATTAAAGGTGATTTTTGTACCCCCCCCCCCCAACATTTTACCAAAGTCACAGTGAAACAAGAACGCCTGGTAAGTAATCACCTGGTTACATTGTAGCAGTGCATCACTAAGAATACTGATTATAAATATTATATCTTTGATAGGATGGCCTTAGGCACATGCTAACAAAATAGCAACAAACAACTACAGGGATGATCCTTGAGGCAGGCAAAGGGAAATATTGATTCTCTGCCTGAGCAGAAGATGGGGGTGACTGTGTTTAGTCCCTGCACAAGTTATTTCTGGGCGAGTTATTCTTCATTGGCTGTGTTACTGATTTGTTTTGATAAGTTTCACCGGCTTCCCGTTGGCTTTATCCCCGCCAGGAGGAGATGTCTGTTCTCAGCTATTACCAAAGGAAAAAAAAAAAATCATCACCTTTATCATGTTGCTTAGTAAAAATGGCAAAAAAATAAAAAATTAATAACAGATGCATGTTTAAAAAAAAAAAAAAAAGTAAAGCAGCTCCTTTGGATACGTTATTCCAGAGATAGAAATATATATTTTTAAGACACAAGCACAAAAACCCTGCCTGATGAAGTGGAAACCTGATTGAAGTGGTGTTTCATAAATTTAATTCCCGTTTCTGCCACCACAACAGTGTTATGCCGTGCTTTTCATTTCTTGCTCCTGGGCCTTTTCTACTTGTGGTGTGTGATTTTTTTTTTTTTTTTTTTTAAATGTTTTTTATTTTACCCAACCTCTTACCGAATTACAAAACACAGACAGCTCTAACACAACTGTTACAAGTCCTTGTTGTGCAAAGTCTAACGTGCAGCTGCTCTCATAATTTGACACCGATTAACAATTCATTTGCATAGTAGTGCGGAACTGAGAAGCTTATTAAATTATCACTTTCCGAATTAAACTCTGGATTATGTCAAGGAACGGTGTACTCTTGATAATTACGGGGAAGGAATAATCATCAAAGTGTTGTTTTTATCATCTTATCTGTACGGTCATACCTCCAAAACATCTCTGGAAGATAAACGGTCAGGATACCATCAACAGCTTAATTTGGCCTAATGAACTGAGAGCTGAGTCAGGTGATGTGGTGATTAATGGTACTCAGCCCAGGAAGGAGTAAAACGTCAGGCCCCTAAGATATGTGTACACACTCAGTACGTACCACTTCACTGTTATCGACTTAGTGGAGATGATCAACAAACGCAAGGATCTGAGGTTCTGTTGCCTTTTCTGTCGTGACGACCAAAAGAGCAAGACGTCCTTTCAGTTTGAGACCGATTCTTTGCAAATCTACCTCTTGAGCAGATAAAGAATACAAAGTCTTTATGTGTATAAAGCCACGAGAAAAACATTTGTCTCACCTAATCACTGGATTTTTTTTTTGTTTTATTGTATACCAAAGAAGGGAATATTCTATGAAAGCACATCTACCTCATTAGTTCCAAACTGTGCCAACAAACATGACCACAATCTAAATGACCAGTTTTTAATCTGTAGGTCGACATGATTCTTTGTTTTCCTAGAACATATAAAGTATTGAGGCACAAACGGTAAGTTAAGACATTAATGAAGTTATTCATGTATCTGGCTTGTTTTTATAACAGTGTATTGTTGGGATGGTAACTTTTATTTTTCTGTACAAATGATCTCTTAAAAAAATGTGTTGATATGATCTTAAGTAGGACGGTTTCTTTATCAGCATTTACATATGTGTATAATATTCTAAATTATGAAATTTATTATCACAAGAATAGCATATGGATTTCTGAGTGTTTGCATTCTCATCTTCGGTCAAAAAACAAAAATTAGGCTGGTTTTAAGAACTTGGCCACAACATCCAAAACCCTTAAGTCATTAAAAGATCAAGTTGTAACACTGAGGTATTTCTTCATTATTTCACTTCCTTCGGAGGTACCGGTCAGGAAATTCCACAGGAAGTGACCTTTAATTGGGAGGCTCTTCTCGTAGGGAGGTGAAGACGCGTCCCGTTAATCGCCATGCGTCTCCACCAACCCTAGAATACAGTGTGATTTAGATCGTCGGAAGTCGGCTGGTCTGCCACAGCAAGGTTCCTATAAAATATAATAAAGATTCGTTTCCTGAAGGAAAACTGAATGTATTTATAAAGTTGGATGCTACCAACAAACATTTTCCCTGCTATTGTTTAAGTTGTTGTTTTTGTACATATTGGAATGTATTTCTTTGTTTGTATGAGCACTGGCAAAGCTGACGCTTGGACAGAAGACTTGGTGTGTGTCATCTCGCAGGCCTGTCTGGAATCGTGAAAGGAGAGTGTCGCTGGTACCTGGGGTTGGTCACTGACTGTGAAAACGAGAACAATCGCCGTCATACTTGTAACCAAAGATCAAATGTGTGCAGTTGAGAGAAGAAAAAAAAAAAAAGCTAAGTAACAGAAAAAACTTGTTTTTAGGAAATAATAAATTCAGTTATGTGTCAATAGTATGATGTTTACTTTGTCCAGAAAATGTAACTATGGTATACTGATAGAGGAGTTTTATGGCTTTACTCGCTGTGTATGAAGCTTTACATATTTCTGTTCCCCTTTATTGTACGTATATTTTTATAAATCCAGTGCATTATGGGAAAGCTGGATTATGGTGCTCAGGGGTGTAGGACGTAAAACAGGTGAAAGAGACTTTTTTTTGTTGTTGTTTTTGCCTTTTTGACTTGTAGCACAAGTAGAAATAAAACGGTGCTTTAATGCTTCTGCATCACCCGACTGAAAACGTCCTTTTCCACACACCATCATTTCAGATGAAACTTTAACCACCGAGAAGCACAGAAGCCACAGAGACTTAAGTATTTTCATGACTAGGATCTCTGCTTGAAGAATAACATTTTCAGTACATTTTAAACTACAAGATTTCATCAACTGGATCGAGAGATCCTTCGGAAAGACCCCGTGGGACTACGGTGTTCCCTTGTAGCAGTAGTTTTGTGAGTGGATAGAAGTATTAGTGACATCATTAGGGTCAGTGTTCTTCGGGAAATTAAAAAAATCAGTCCATTTGTTCTGTTTTCGAGTCTTACTGCTTGCCGGCTTCTTAGTCTCGAATCAATAAAGGTGTAAGCATTACGTTCTAACTGATGGTCTTCCCAATTACTGACGTTGCAAAAAAATTAGAAAGTATAGCGACAACATGAAACCAGCAGTGATTTGGCTAAACAGCATAACTATGAATGACGCGTTTCCTCTGTCTCTTTTCAAAAACCACTCAAACGAAAAGAATGGAGCATACGGACCAGACTGGGTATGCTCTGGAAGGGAAGTGAGATTCAATGAGTTCACATAATGACATTTCATTCCTGTTCGTTTACGGCTGACATAATTGCGAGTAACTGGAATTCATGTACTACTGTCAATCCTCTTTTTAGACTAAATATTAGATTCAGCTGAGTCATTGAAATGAATGCCAATTCAATTTTTCAGTGTTTTTTCTGCAGCGGATAAGTTTGAAGATCAAAAATATACTGATTACAATCATCTGTGTAATCAATGTGCTGCATGTCCATATTTTCATGATTGCACTGAAATGCATAAACTTAATATTCTATTAATAGATAATTTTAATGCCATATATGGACATTTAAACGAAAAATTATTAAAAGTAGCTGATTTTGAAAGTCTAGTTCTCTGTTTCTAAGGTTTGTGATTCCTCAAGAAATGGCTGTTAGGCACAAAATTTTTAACAATATGTCAAGCCTGAAAAATTCAACCAAAAGCACAGCCTGTGAAGTGATAAGTAAATAATGAGGCCAGTCGGGATAATTACTATAAGGGGAACAATCGTCAGGGCCTCGTTCAGCAATACAGGCTATTAAACGAACGAGTCCTGAGTTTTCAGCATTAAACAAACAGAATCGAGGAAAAGAAATGCAAAATAAAGGCCTGAGTGCCTGATGTAATTAGGAACAGCCAAGGTTAGCAGACGTCGATGGTGCTGCAGGGACTTGCAGGTAATAGAGTCATTATTGGACTCAAGGAGTGTTACATTACACTTCTGAATAAACAAAAACAAATTAAGAGCCACCCTCCAATAATGGGCCATCTTGTCAGCAACTGACAGAAATCCATGCCCTATAACACAGTGTTAATTTTATGCATCAACAACACCCACCGTCCCGATCGATAGCAGTACCATAAAGTAAAGAACGCCATTAGTTAGGTGCAGAGTGAACAGGAAGGGTGTTGCATGTCTGCTCTGGGTATATCATATCTTGTCTCTCTCTTACGGCCGCTCCCAAATTTAGCGGTGGCCCTCCTGTCTCCACTCAAAGGGGAATGTCATGAGGCCGCCCTGGTCACCTCACGTCATTGTTTCTGGTGGCCATTTCCCCTTGGCAGCCGTGAGACCTCTCCATGGAACACGGGGCGTTTCGGATGTCAGTGTTGTGTCCCCTGAACCTGCCAGCTCTCACGATTCTCCTCGACAACAGTGCATCGTACCCCCTAACCTCACCTCTCCCTCACACGGCAATACCCAGAGGAGGACAAACCAGCTCTCACGGCAGTTTGACTGGTGTCATCCCTTCCTCTCCTCCAGTCCATCTCTTCTTGGGTAATAAATAACGTATTTTAATTTTTTTGTAATTTTTCATACTGATTTTCACAACACAGTTACCCCAAGGTATTAAACGGGAGTGCATTGTGCAGTTTTACATTTATAAAGAGAAAGGCAAAGCGGAAAGACCAGAAGACATACTGTCAGGCCAGTTTTGAGAGTAATATCTCCCACCTCATTTGTTCTTTTCATTATTATTCAGAATCGACTGACTTAGAGCTGACATTTCACTGACATTATTTTGTTCTCAGAAGTGGAAATGGGCGAGTGCTCACTCCAAAAACAAAAATCCCGCGCAAGACGGGGTCCTCTAAGTGATTAAAAACAGAATGTGATGGAGGGCTGACACAGAAGCTGACTGAGTCACACCGTCACCTCAGGTAAAAAGTTTGAACCCAACTTTCACTTTGTTTGTGTGAGGAATAATGAAAGGGAAAAGACGGCAGTGTCATTTCTGCGTAGCCAAATCTCAGCGTCCACATCCAGCGTTTTTTAACATCAGCATTATTCTCCTACGAAGCAGGGCCTTCGCAGACGTGATCGAAACACTAGTGGGTGCAAAGTTGCGAGCTTCCTTGTGGCAACAGGGAGACTCGCTTTTCTTAAAAGAAACATCAAAAATGTCTGATTTAAATAATCTGACCTTCACTGGCTAAATCTCAGAGAGGCTCCAGGATAATTTCAGCAAAGGTCGTCATGTGCAAAATACAACATGTAAATATTGAGTAAACTACCAGCTATGTTGGATTCAAAGCAAATAAGAGATATGTTTAGAATTAAATGCTGTTTTTCTTAAATGCTGTGATGTATGTCCAGTGCCATGGAAAT
Organism: Gymnarchus niloticus; assembly: GCA_009936485.2. Taxonomy (NCBI): domain Eukaryota; kingdom Metazoa; phylum Chordata; class Actinopteri; order Osteoglossiformes; family Gymnarchidae; genus Gymnarchus; species Gymnarchus niloticus. The sequence goes on along the minus strand of JAACJT020000095.1, from coordinate 8,163,590 downwards.
TTCCCATGATGCTAATGGTGGCGGTAACGTTTAATTCTATAACCACGAGCAAACTCCCCTGGTATGACATCTGTCTCGTCACCAATGCATATCTACTTAATTGAAGGCTTGTTTACCTTGACACCCTCGCGCAGCTGGCTGTTTTCTCTTCCAAAAAGACAGTTTAGCGATGGACCATGGGGCAGATATTGAAAGGAAAACTCCCACTGGAGACCCCTACGCTGCAGACCAACAAGCTGCACTGTCCATCGTGCAGCTCACACTTTATGAGAAAAGTAGCCGGAGATTGATTTCAGCTATAATTGGGGTCTCACCTCTGTCTGGCACTGCCAATAAAATCTAATAAAGGCAGAAGTCTCAGGTGTATGTTGCACGGACCGGGCTGAGGCCGAACCAAGGAGGCTTACTCCTGGCCTAATGATTACGGGGAGTAAGGGGCCCTGCGTTGTGTTACAGGACTGATGCTTCGCTTACAGATTGAGACACCGACATGACGAGGTCTCCGACATCCAGTGCCTCGGATGAATCCGGTCAAAGGCAGCAGCAAAACGTGCCTGCACAGGACGCAATATTACAGCGTGCAAACACTGCTGGCCACATGCAATACGTCTCCCAGTATTCCCAAACGAAGGCGCTGAGCACAGAGTTACGCACGTCGCCCGTATTCTTGAAATACATTTCTATCTATTTATATGTAGCACCATGGGGGCCCAAGGGAAACGGTATTTCATTCCACGATATTCTATACATCTACTCTACATGGATGTAGTGACAATAAAGTTCTCTCTTGGCTCTCTCTCAACTTCCAGGAACTCAGAAGGGCCCATTTGTGTTCTTGGAAATACCTGCTGATCAAGCTTAAAATTATCCAATGATAGTATTAATTAAGCAAAACGTTTTATTTGATTAGGGTTGCTGGGGGTCCCGGGTCCTACGAAGGCAGCGTTGGGGTACACCCTGAATGCAGTGCCAGCCCCACACACGTAAATTCACTGCAAGATACTTGCACTACCTGGAGGAAATCGGTGCATGGGGAGAACATACAAACTGCACACACACAAAGGCAGCATCGGGAGATCAGCTTACAGTCCTGGAGATCTGGTGCGACAGGGTTACCAACTGAGTATATTGCAGACTTCAAAGTATGTCTTCAGTACATATTTCTCGTGATTTAAAATAAGTCAGCTAAATGACATTCAATTTAAATGTCACAATATACAGTCTGCTTGAAGTCATGTGGTATATTTGAGCATAGCAATCGGGTTCTCATTACATTCTAAACTGGACGCATTTTACTGACTCTGTTATAAGTAGATGCGTAACCTAATATCACAAATGATACACCGAACAGCCTTAATGTGCGTGAGGCATACACAGGCTAAAAATATAGCAGGATATGGAAGCGAGCCAGAAAGAGGGTGAAGGCTATGAATCAACTTGTAAAATTGAAAAAATTGCTAGGATTACTGTAACTTGTCTGTAAAGCTACTTACTTCTCAGGGCACGGAGATTATGAATTTGTTCTTGGTTTTTGTGTTTGTGGAATACGGAAGATTGTGACACAGCACTGTCAGAGGACAAAAACGTGTTATTGCAGGACATCATCCTCATAGCTCCACTGAGGCACAATGCAAGCGAATCTGGTAATGTTATATTTCTGTTGTCCTGCTTACAAAGTATCGTGCAAAATTGGTTTATTCTGTTTGAAAACACTTAGTCAAGAGTTTACAGAAGTATCATGGGAAAATTTTCTGCAAGCTCATGATTTCCATGAGGATGCTGTACAGGCTATCTATGAAAAAAAAAATAGACTGACTGTGTAACTCAATCTGGCCTCAGCAGTCAAATTTGACGGTCCGGGGGTTTTTCCAGAAACTCCCGGCTGCCTTTTATAGTGAACGTAGTCCCAGAAAGGTCTTTTTGTTTGTCAGATTGTCCCCTGGCCTGACAAGCTCAGTGTACGATGATGGATTGAGTTTTTCGCCCCTCGACCACCTTAGCAACGTTAAAAAGGCAACACACTGCCCCCAAGTGGTCATAAAAGAGAAGACTGGCATCTTTGGAATGAGGTTTGATGTTTCGTAGCATGAGAAACTTGCCCTTGCTTGATTAAGTTGCCTTTATCCCAAAAAGACAAAGGTCTTCAAGGTCATTTTAATGGCTGGGGAATGTGCGTGGGAAGTGTTGACCCAATGGCTATTTGTCAAGAATGATTTTCCCTCACCCCCCCCCACCCAAAAGCTTATTAAGTCACCTTTGGGGTTTAACTAAGTTTACACTGGCTTACCTGTACAACCCCCGTGTCAAATATTTCTTTGTATACAGTGGAGTGTTTTCCAGGTCACGATATTTACTGCCATATTTGACAAACTATTACATATACACAATCCAAGAAGCTACCAAATATTTTTAGTGCCTTTGCCAAAAGATTTTCATAATAGAAATGTTTTAAAGAAATGTTGACCCTGCACCAACTCTGTATAAAGCTAATTATATCAGAACTAGTATGTTTATTTATTTTTCTCTTATCATTTATTTACTTTGTATTTTTTATCTCTAATGCCTATGTTTTGTTTTGTGTTATTTTAATTTTTCTCATTATTCATTTACTTTTGTATTTCTGTTTTCACATTTTCATATATCCCATTTTTCTGTAAAGCACTTTGGGCTGCATTTGTATATAAAAGGTGCTATATAAATAAAAAATTATTATTATTATTATTATTGTTGTTGTTGTTGTTGTTGTTGTTTACCCTGATTACAAGAATGAATGTGCACTGAGTATGAATTGACACATATTTTTCTAAGAAGACTGTTTCCTGACATAAATGTGATAACTGTAAAATCCATCCATCCATCCATCCATATTTCATAAATGCTTATTCACTGCATGCTTGAGGTGACCCTGGAGACTCAGGAAGCTCAAGTCCGAGAAACACAATGGTTAGACAGCCAGTCTATCACACGGCACACGCCTACTCACAAAATATGGGTGATTAAGAAACACATTGACCGAAATGTACCTAAAGAGGAACAGAAGTAGCCTGGTAAAATCCCACACGAACACAATGGAAACATGCAACCTCCACACACACCAAGCTGGGGGTGTGGGCACTATTCAGATTGACACCTGTGAGGTACAAAGTAATAAGGCTCTCAGCTGAGATGCTGTGCCATCTGCAATCGCAAGACATTAGATATATGATAATTTCATAGCATCATTTGCTAAAATGATATTTAATAGTATCAAAAGTGCACTGTGACTGGACCTTTGTGGAAAGTTCTGAAATGCAGAGTGTGAAATTGATTTCAACCTCCTTCAAAGAACTGGAGTCTTTTCCTCTTCGGGAATTGTCAAATCGACGACACACAGCTCAAGACTTGCGTCACAGTTTTCCAAGCAGGACAGAAGGTGTTCTGAGGACGAAGCGTGACCCTACTTCTATTACGTCCTTGATATTAATATATTGTTAGATGTTTCCTTTATTTTGTCCACCACCTGTGTATATCAAATGACCCAACTACAAAAATATACGGCCAGCTGACTTGCTCATTGCAAATCTGCCAACGGTTACTTCTCTTGGCACATCCAATACCACCCAAGGAGACACTCGCTTACTTGTAATATAGGATACATCAAAACATATATCCATCTGTCCATTTTTCATGAGAACTTATGCTGCGTGGAGCTTCAATAATTTTGCAGGCTTCCCCAGGAAGCAGGAAGCACAGACTGGAGTGCAAATGCCCTGGTCAGAATGCTAGTCAGTCACTGGGAACACACAATTTACACACTTCTGGAGACACCACTTCACCCAAATCAGTGTCTTTGGAAACCCAACTACCTATAGCAAACCCCAAAAACACAGACAGTCTGGGCAGAAATCAAAATCAAAATCATGGCAGCATAAGGCAACTGTCACGCCCACACCACGCCAGCCTACATTGGACCTACCACGCCCAACTTACTCCCGTTCATCATCCCCTGAATACTAACCAGCCGTGCCTTGTTAATCCCTTATATAAGTCCTGCTGTTTAGTTGCCTCCTTGTGAGGTATTGTGTTTCCTACATCATTACTGAGTGGTTCTGAATTGTGTAGTTTGCCTGTGTATGACCCTGATTGTTGGGCTTCTCTTTCCGCTTCCTGTTTGGTTCTGTTTGCTGTGTCTGTTGCTGCCTTGGTATTGATCTTCTGCCTGTGACAACGACTACGTCTTCTATTCTCCCCTGGCTTTTGGAAATCCTCCTGTTTCCGGTCTTGACCCTGCCTGTTTTGACTCTGATTAAACTCTCTGATTCTGTGATTTGGATCCTTCCGTTTTCTGAATCATTACAGCAACTACACTATTCAGGTGCTGACTGAATTCAGTTTATCCCAACGTTCGAATGTCCTGTATTCCTTTATAATGGCCATGCTGGCTAATATGTTGTTACACAACACCTGTGAATTTAAAGTTCTATTTGCTTGAATGACTCCACTGCGCATCGGGATCCCATTCGTCCTGTTGGGGTTTACTTTCCGAATGACTTAACTCTTAAAGGTCCCCGATTAGCTAGAACAGATCAGGAAGCCTGACCACACTTGATTTTTAGAGTAAATGTATGTATTTAGGATGACTTTATCTCTCTTAAACCTAAGTGTTTTAGTCCACGATCTACGGTTAAATTTTTTTAGCTTGTGTAAAGTTTCCTTATGAACGTGGCTTTGATTTAAAAAAGAATTTTCTAAATCAGATTTTACATTTTTTGTGTCTAATGTTTATCATAAATTGAGAAATGAATAATCAGGTCATATTGATTAGGTTGTGCTAAAAATATCAGCTACTTCAATGGGAAACATTTTAAAGGTGATATTTAAAACCAAAATCTAGTCCTCTTAAAGGTTAAGTTATGGGATGCCACACAATTCTTGCTAATAATTCACTCAGTATCGATGAGACAGCCCCTGCTCTTCGGATTAAAAATGTGTCAAGTCAATACCCAGGCTGAAGCTGAGGGTCTGACTACTGATACACAATCTCCAGTGGAGGACGAAGACAGAGAGTCATCATAGGTACACTATAAATTACTTTACCCGTCCTGAGCCAGACAACATTCATCTTTCTTTTCTCTATCATCCTCAACAAAACACTAAAAACCCAGTGGATAGGAAAGCATTTTTCTACAAAAACAGCACCCAGAGAAAGTGGCGAACGTACAGTGAAGAACGTAATGCATCGTTTTGCCCTGTTTGCATGGTGTGTGGAAAGACCGCTGACGGTAGTCGGTTTATAACGGGAATGTCGGATTGGAGGTGTGTGCACCAGCACACAGAGGAGCACGAAATGAGTATTGTGCATAGAAATTGTGCAGAAGTTTATTTCTTAAGTGCTTCCAAAGCTGATATAAATAGTCTGCTGGGGGGCAGTCAAATGTCTGCTCAGAGGGCACAGGTCCGAAATAGATGCCATGTTTTAGAGCGTGTAGTGGATGTGGTTAAGGTTTCAGGAAAGCAGGGTGTTAGCTACAGGCAAGAGCAAAACCAGGGTGTATGCACTCTTGAAGACACCAGTATAGACCATGGTGTCTGAGCTTGTGTTCAGTCATGCGTTTCATTTTGTCTGACCCCGTCTTGTCCTTCGTGTGTCCTGTCTGTTTCTGGCCCTGTTGTTCGGTCCTTCTGGTGCCCGCTGTTTGTCCTTTGTGCACGGAGGGCACACTTTGGGGTGAGGGGGTACTGTCATGCCCTACTTACCTGCCCCTTCTGTTATTCCCCAGAGTGGCCCTAATGAGACACTCCTGTTAATCATTGTCCCCTCGTTAGTCCTGTTTTCCTCAGTCCAGTCATTAAATAACGATCTCAGTGGGGTGGAGTTGTCATATTTCAATAGCCATCTTCTTTATTTTTCTTCTTTTCCATCCCCCAAGCATCTTTGTGTGCTCAGTGAACATCATCAACCAAATGTGAACAGCAATTCCTGGAACCTCAGTGTGCTCCACACATGCAGTGTTGTGGCACATGACAAGTGTCAACGGATGCCCTGACAGCAGCTGAGCAAAAGTTCAAGTTCCACTTCGGTTTTGACACCTCCATGCTCATTTATGACTGGTACACTGTAAGTGTAGCAAAGGGGGTATTGAGAATACAGCTGGATTTGTATCCTCCTTTGGTTGTCTTAGGAGTTTCTGCTCCTTTTGCTGATTGTCTTCTGGCTTTTTTCACTCAGATTTTTAATGATGTACAACTTTATCCCGTTAATGTCTATATATGACACAATTCTTGTTCCTAAATGTTTGTTTAGTGATTTGTAGTTACCATATTAGAGAATGTTCTACATAAAAGTAACATGATTCATACTAATAATACAAAATAACCCAGATAGATTGAAGGTTGAAGAATAACTCAAAAACCCCAGTCTGGAAGCACTGTCGTTCTGTACATCCAGGGTTGGGGGGTTTGAGTCTTGCCTCCATGGCTATGCATGATAACTATACACTCCAAACGTGCATTTGGGGATTATATGCTATCCAAGGTTTTCCCCTGCCTTGTGTTGCCAGGGTTACAACTGAATTGAAGTTTAACAAGTCCTACTGCCAGTAAAACACCGCCCTCTGCTGTGGATTGTGCACTGCAGTGAATATCCAACCATATTTTTATGTGATAGGTGACGAGACGTGGAGGCGGCCATTTTGGGATGCACCATTTTTACATTTTCGGGGGGGAGACAGCAGCCGTGAATAACCTCTGATTTTAGGTCGTTAATGTTACGGAATTCAAACCGAAGTTCATACGGATTAATAAACGCCATCATCTATTTCAAAATACGTGTAAAGCTCTGCTCTGAAACAATATTTATACATTTAAACATTTCAAGCTCCTCGCTGGTGACTTAGTAGTGCCCAAGAACATGGCGCTGTCGGCGTTGAGTGTCTGCAGCAGAACTTACCTACATGGTGCAAAGCTAAAGGCTGTAATATGTGCTGTCAAACAGACTAATTGCTGGAGGTGCAGATTAGGGGGTCTGTGTTTTATATTTTTTATAAGATATCTCACAGTTAACTCGTCCTCTAATGATGCTGTAACTTAGTAAATCTGAAGGAGTCGTGAGTTGTACAGTTATGTTGCTTAACCACAGTCAGTCATGAAGGAGGGTTTTATTGAAGTTGATGGAGTGACTAGCGACCCAGTTAACGTGTCATATGCCTTTCTGGGAGCATGTATTAGCGATGCGCTCCCAACTCTGGAGGAGAGGCCTGTATGCCGGATGATGTTGCACGTGCATCAGACAATGTGTGTTGATAAACAGGTTTGTTTACACACTTTTTCAGCCAAGAGAACACTGCTGTCCGAAGATGTCATTAAGCTACAGGAGTTCCAGAAGAGAAAACTAGAAATGGCTGCGAAGCATGGAGATAAAGGTGAAGAGGAGCGTGGCAGCACTGCCCCACGTACATAATATGAATGTGTAGACATGTGCATTGGCAGTTCCCTTTAATAATCCTTTTATCAGGATCATTCGGCTTATTACATATCTACACACCTTATTCATCTTTCTATGTCCTCACTACAGATGAGTGACATCTCATATCTGTTGTCACACATTTTATTTCATTTTAAAATGTGTTTTTATTGATTACGTCTGTAGTTCATAAGCTTTGCTTTTTTAGGGAAATATCTACAGATGTTTCAACAGAAGCTGCAAAGAAATGAACTCATCCTGAGAGATGAATTGAAAGTGTTGCTCCACCTCTGCCAGACGCCGGAAGACATGAATACCGCTAAAGCTGCCATTCATCGGTATGTTAATATGACAAAAAAAAAAACTATTTTCACTTAAGGAAACCAGTGCAAATTCCCTGTCTTATCGTGCACTTTCACCCGCGGCCACGCTCAGCTATTTTTCTCGATTTGGAATTTTAGAAAAATATTCATTTAAACAAAGGTGTCGTTTTGTCTGACTTGATTGAGACGTTGAGTTTGAACTCCATATGATACATACAGGTGGGAAATGTGGTTTAGAATTATCGTGAATGAATGAATATGCAGTCATAGTTGAATCAAATGCTATTGCATTTGATTTGAACTGTCTCAAATCAATGCTGATTCGAAGCATAATGAATCATCACGTGTTTACCTGTATCTTTGCCTTTTTTGTTGTACCATATGGCGTCGTGTCATTCGAGAGGGACTGATGTATACCCCTAAACACTACTGCTAATGAAGAAAGATCTTAACTATTAGGTATTTTGAAGAAAGCTGCTTCCGTTTTAATAAATCACAATTTATTTACAGTTTAGTGTTGAGGAAGATCTGTAGCTTTTTGTATATGAAAAGTTACATTTTTAAAGATTCAGGTCCATTTGCTTCCTCTGTCAAAATCATTTTTGAAAATAAAACTAGGAATTGTGAACTTAAAAGTACAGTTAAGTTAAAAATTAATACGTCGATTTTTCAGATTAACTTTGCAGCCGTTGTTATCCGTGTTGAATAATGTATTCACTAACACTAATGTATTTTTTATACTGTAAAATTTTTGCACCTCCTGTGCTCATTAGATACAGTAGACAGCAGAGTGGGTCAAGGATTTGGACTTGTGCCCTGAAGGTACTTGGGCTGAATCCCTGGAGGGGACATGCTGTAGTACCTTTGAGCAAGGTCATTGATATCTACTGTTCTAGGGAAAAACCTGGTGGTATAAATGGATCAAGACTTGGTCACTTTGAATCAGCTAGAGCTACAAGATGTGATGTCTGGAAAACACGAGTGTTCTCTACTGTGTGTGTCCGTTTGTGCATGAAACATTAATATGTTGTCAATCCATTGTGAAGGTACCATGAAGAGAACGGAAATGCACCGTTTACAGAATTCAAATTTGGCCCCCTTTTTATGAGGCTTTGCTATGAACTAAACATGGAGGAGATGGCAGCAAGCACGATAAAGGACAAGGTGATCTTCGAGGAGATGCTGCATTTGGGCGGAGCGGTCTCTGTATCAGTCTTTCACATTTTATTTGTTTTATAAAAGAGGAATGTATACATCCTGTCAGAAACAGGACACACTATATATTGATCTATCAAGACTTAGATCAAGCAGCGCATTTTACACAACTTAGAGAATTAACACTTTGTTTTGGTATTACCAGTTACCGCGTTTGAGACGACTCGTTTCAAAGGCTGTCACGTAATAATGAACACTAGAGGGAGCTGTTGCCTAACAAGGTTGGATATTATAGTGCCACGATAAAGAAAAAATAAATCCAAGCATTTGGGTAAAACAAAGGTTTGGGGGATGCTTGCTTTTACTAATGCTGTAAAAAAACAAAAAAAAATTCAGATTCATGTAGTGGGTGTATTTCTTGCAAGCTTTTTCCAAATGCACCATCTTTCTGTTTTAGAGCCTAAAGGGATTTTTCCCTGACTCAACGTCCTTCAATATCATGATGGACATGCTCTTTGTGAAAGGAGACTGTGAAGGTAAGAGACTTCACTTTGAATAAATCCACCGTCTACAACTTCCTCGTGTAAAAACCATGGCATCTTTGACATGTCTTCTGACATGAAGGCAAGGGTGTAGTTTGACCTTTCCTGGATACCTCCACTTTCTCCAGAGTTTAAACGTTTTCACGTGTAACTGTTTCACTGTTCCTGGTCTTGTTTGAGTGCATCAGGTATATTTACAGTTTTAATATTGTTCATTCCTAGCTAACCGTTTTCTTTCCATTTACGCTAGATGTGCTGTATTTAAAGACCATAAGGACATTGGTCTGCTTGTTGAGCTGAGCGCTGGGGTTTTAGCTTTGATTAAAAGGAGTTAGTGGCCAGCAGCCAAGGGAAGATGCTGAAAGTTACTGGCTCTTTCCTTTACCGAAGTCATTTGATGTATTGTTCAATTTGAATATTTTGTTTGGCTGGTATTAGGTGCCGTTTAAACTTCTCAGAAGAGATACCAGTTAAAACATTTAAGCTGTCAACGTAATGTTACTTCCGAATTAAAGCAAAGAATCTGAGTGCTGCAGACACATCATATGCGTAATGTATAGTTTAAATGCAGCGTTGACACCCACGATCATCCCCAGTGATCTTCAGCCTGATACATTACCCACTATATACTCTAAAGCAATGACCGCAATTGCAGGTGCACTAGAAGTCCTGGCAGACATGAGGAACCAGGAAGTGCCTTTCAACAAGGACACCTTCATCTTGGCCTTTGGGATCTGTTACAAGCTGGTGGGATAACTGGTGGATCGAACCTCATTGGCTTAGCGCTCGAAGGATTGTCATGTGATTTAGTCTTGGAGGCGGGGAGTTTCATGGAGGGGGTGGGGCCTTGTGTCTGTGCAGGTGGGGGGGGGGGGGGGGGCCTTGGGTTTGTCCATGCTTGTTGGGGGGGGTTGGGGGGGGGGCGTGGGAGAAAAATTTTTACAAAGGCAGGTTTTTG
>JAACJT020000095.1:8140304-8153071 GCA_009936485.2 Gymnarchus niloticus | reverse complement strand
AAACAATGGTTGTGCCTGAGTCTGAGTTCTGGACTACCCACATGTATCTTTGTAAATTCAGCTGGGTGACGGACTCAGAGGTGAGTGTGAAGTTTTGCCTTTTTTTTTTATTTTCGGAAAGTGGCTTCTTTTGAGTTTGCCGGCTCCCCCCTTTTCGTTGGGCTTGGAACTGAAAAACTGCCAAGCAGCTGCTGTTATCTTCTGCAATGAACTAACTGTATTCTGCACTACTTAGTCAAGTGAATATGTGGTCTTATAAGCCTTTATATAGGCTACATTTCTGAAGTACATATAGCATGTTTTTGGAAACCATTAACATTATTAAAAGGCATCAGTGCTGTTGATAGCATAACTGTAATGTCATCATATCACCCAGGCCACACCTGCAGTGCAGTGCAGTCCAGATTAAAACTGCAGATGACTGAATTTTAATTTGACTGAATTTTGACATTATAGACTTAATCACTTCTACAGGCGGCTGCATTTCTCTATCCGCAGTAAACGTCCTGGTGCATTCTAGGATGAGCTCTGAGCTCATTGTCACCCCAGTGGATAGATGGACGGATGCATGTGTAATATTCCCTTAAACTGTCTGTACATCTAAACTTTTTTTACTGTGATTCAATATGACAAATTGAGGAGATCAGTTTGGTTGATTGTTTGCATCTTCTCCACAGATCTAAAAATGAGGATCTTTCCACTGCAATATTAAAACAGAAGAACAGACCCAACAGGTTGATGGTGGATGAATCCATTAATGAGGATAACAGTGTGGTGTCACTTTCCCAAGTGAGTTTTGTTTCATTGTCACGTACTTCTGGGCCCTCCTTGATAGTCACGTTTCTGATTCCCTCTCTGTGAGGTTTGTATTTTGACTTTGAGACCTTTTTCAAGGTTTTTATTTTACTTAGACTTGCTTTAATCACTATTTTCTTATGTTTGCTCAGTGTTTTGGTAAAAAAACAAAACATTTGCATGTGCCTGTTTGGCTAGTATTCTTGCTAGGATGAGAAGATACACTTTTTATTTACAGCATATCTGTTATATTTTAATAATCTTATGCCTCCCATACTTGTAATTGTTGGAGTTAAAGCTTAACCGCAGCACTTGAGCTTGCAGGTTCTGACCCTGGGGGTGGTAATCCCCTAGGGATCTGTTGAGCAGCTGCAGGGGTCCGTACAGATGTTTACCGTATATGTAATGTGGAAAAGAAGTCTCGCCCCCCCCCCCCATCCACTACTGGTCCTTAGTTATTAGTTACTAATGTGCTCAATGCATTTTAGGGTCTCATTTGGAGTATCAGGTTCTGAAAAGTTTGATATACCCTGACTTAAATTAAATAACTAATGTGAAGCAAATCTGGTCATGCTTCACCAGCTTCCCCTGGTGGTCAAATGCAGCATATAGTTCAGTGATTCTCTCAGTCAGTGGTGTAAAATAGAATATCATTACCGGGAGTCAATGGAGCGCGTGCATCTCAGCCGTAGCTTTAGGCTGTGTCCTCGTACCACGGCTGGTGGATCCTTCATGTCTTCCCTCCCCCCGCCAGGCTAAGATGGACGAGCTGCAGCTCTTCAGGGGAGACACAGTGCTGCTGAAGGGGAAGAAGAGGAGGGAGACAGTGTGCATCGTGCTGTCTGACGACACCTGCTCCGACGAGAAAGTGCGCATGAACAGGGTGGTCCGCAACAACCTGAGGGTGCGCCTGGGAGACATCATCAGGTGAGGCTCTGCTGCGCCTAGGGGTCTTCACTGTGTTGCTGAAAACCCCAGCATCCCTGGAACGCAGCAGGAGTGCCCACAATCGCCCGTCTCTCTGTGCAGCATCCAGCCATGCCCCGATGTGAAGTATGGGAAGCGCATTCATGTTCTGCCCATCGACGACACCGTGGAGGGCATCACCGGAAACCTGTTTGAGGTTTATCTCAAGCCATATTTCCTTGAAGCCTACAGGCCCATTAGGAAAGGTAAAGATGAAAGATTGAGTCAATGCACGGGGACTTATTTGGTGTAGGGTAGCTTTCCAAGTGTAAGAAAATGGAGGGTTTTTTTTTTTTTTGGTTGGTCCATATTTTACAATAATTATAGTCTGTATACACAATCCTTGTATTGTGGCTAAAAGGCCCAAAAACATAAAACCCGATTGTAAAATGTTAGTACGTACGTACCTTTTAGTGCCCGCTGAACTGCTGCTCATCGTTTTAAGCACGTGTCTGTCTGCTGTACGTAGGGGATATTTTCCTTGTGAGAGGCGGCATGCGGGCCGTGGAGTTCAAGGTGGTGGAGACGGACCCCAGCCCGTACTGCATCGTCGCTCCAGACACCGTCATCCACTGTGAGGGAGAGCCTATCAAACGTGAGGTAAGGCGGGGGAGCACTAAAACAGGATGGTTCAATGCATGTTTGGAAGTAGTTTGCCTTTAGAAGAGGTTTGATGTCTTTACACCCAGTTGCAAAATAATAGTGACTCTTGAAAATAATCAAAGCATCTTATTTATCTATTAGTCTATGCTAATTTTTATTCATTAAAATGTCTTGGTATTTCATCGCTGGTGGTGAAGCTTTTAAGGGTGCTTGCTTCCATATGAAAAATGTTTGTGCTGCTAGGATGAAGAGGAATCCCTCAATGAAGTCGGCTATGATGACATTGGAGGAGTGCGGAAGCAGCTAGCCCAGATAAAGGAGATGGTGGAACTGCCACTCAGACACCCGGCCCTTTTCAAAGCAGTTGGTGTGAAGGTGCGTGGATGGTGGGGCACCGTGTCTTGTATCCACTAAAGTGGAGGACGCTCACGTGTAGCTATGGGCGAATGTCCTATCAGTCACTGTAGGGTTTGTCCAGCCTCCTGCTAGGCAGTTCATTGGTCGTGCCAGCCATTGATTGACAGTACAGAGTTAATCCACCGCACTGTTAGTTTGAACATCATTGCTTCTATGCAGTTGCCTTGAACACACACTGTACTAGGCTGCACAGGAGACAATAAGCAAAGGCTTGCTGCTGTTATCCCCTGAATTTGATATTGTAGTACGACCTCAGAATGGCTCTGAGCTTTTGTATTTCTTTTATGTATCCTTTCTCAACCTTAGATTTGGGAAGGTTTTGTTTGGCACAGTAAGTGTTTGTCTCAAAGCAAGCTTTGAATATTAGTAAAATGTCCTAAATTGGTCATGCTCTTGCTGTAACCTGGTCAATAGAGCCATGACACATTTGGCCTGAAAACCATCTCAGTATGGCGTGTGTTTGCTGTGTGTAGCCTCCACGTGGAATCCTGCTGTACGGCCCCCCTGGCACTGGAAAGACGCTGATCGCTCGGGCGGTCGCAAATGAGACAGGAGCATTCTTCTTCCTCATCAACGGTAAAAGAAAGCAATTCTACCAAGTAAAGCTAGTGAGCCGTTGCTGTTGATATCACGTGATAGTAGTTTACTAGCATTGGTTTTAATATTACATATTAAATTTGTGTTTAATCAGGCCCTGAAATTATGAGCAAACTGGCTGGAGAGTCTGAAAGCAACCTGAGAAAAGCATTTGAAGAAGCGGAGAAGAACGCCCCTGCCATCATCTTCATCGACGAGCTCGACGCCATCGCACCGAAAAGAGAGAAGTTAAGTTGCCTGCCTTGGCGTGGTTTGTGACTCTTCGGCTTCGATTCCTCCAAAGAAGTAATTGGCCTTTCCTTCTTGTGCCCCAGACTCACGGAGAGGTGGAGCGACGCATTGTCTCCCAGCTGCTCACGCTCATGGATGGGCTGAAGCAGAGGGCTCACGTCATCGTCATGGCAGCTACAAACAGACCAAACAGCATCGATCCGGCGCTCAGGAGATTCGGTAGACAGTCCACACGAGCCATGCCATATACCAGAACGTATAGTCCAGTTATGGGTGGCGAGAGCGTTCTGTTCAACTAAATTCATTCATTTCCCAGCTGCGTCCTCAAATCTTACTATACTTTTTGTGATATTGGAACTCACTGACCTCTTGGTTTAACACTTTAAGGTTCCAGCACTTTTTGTTTTTTAATCTTAAGCTTAGTCCTGCTATGAAGGAAATGTTGTGAATATTTTGGAGCAGTTATTATTACAGTAGAATTTTAATTTTGATGTTGAACTGTCAGTTGTCAGATCCAAAATTAATAAACGACAAAAAGAAATGAAATGCATGACAACTGAAGGTATAGCATACTGAGGTGAGGCATTTCAGCCTAATTAAGTGCTAATAGCTTAAAATCCATTGTTTCATTGATGAATGCTGTCTGTGTCAGTAAAATCAGTCAGTATGTGTAGGGATGGGTGGTGTAATGTCTGGCTTGGTAATTCTTCATGGTGGTCACTTCACTTTTTGTCTCGAGGTCGCTTTGACCGGGAGGTGGACATTGGTATTCCTGACGCGACCGGGCGACTCGAGATCCTCCAGATTCACACCAAGAACATGAAGCTGGCTGATGACGTTGACCTTGAGCAGGTAGGTGGATAACAGATATTTTGAACGACTGGATACTGTGGCAGGTTGTAGGGCAGAGGTGCTGGGCAATGGGAGAAGGCTGTATTCCGTCACAGCACTTTATTTTGGGTGGGAACCCTTAAGAAAGCAAGAACAAAATGATCTGACTATGGCCACATCCTCCATATATCCCACAGTGCTTATATTTTAATATGTAGACATCTTCAGTCTTATCTGGGGAGAAAAAATTACAGAATATCCAGCCATGTATTGCATTCAGGACATTATGTATACCTGTGCGCACGCACACACATTCCCATATTTGAGTTGTCTCTCAGTCCTATACTGTAATCAGTATCCACATTAATTTTTCAGAGCGCATTCAGTTGATGTCCTGGGTGATCATTTAACCGCAGGCTCAAACTGCAGGTCCTCAGCAGGTGTCTGTATCTACTGATATAAAGTAACTGCATGTGGCTTTTTTATGTATTGTTACAGCCAGGCTGAGGATTGAGTGCTACAGAAACGTAGAGTGAGACCACCACTTTCTCATTTATTTTTTACTACTGTAAAAGAAAAGCTTCTGAAGCTGACGAGGCCAAACAGCAAACAAAAACACAGCTAACTTGAGACAGGGTATATAACCTGACTAAACAAAAAGCAAAATTGAGATGTACAGAACTTCACGAACTAGTCATTAACAGGAAGAAATAGATATCAAAACAAATGGTGTTATACTCCCTGTTTTCCTGGCTGCTCACAGTGTGTACAATCTTTGTAAATAGCTTGTACATACTAAGGTGATCCAAGTAACGGAATACTAGAGGGCTAGGCATAGCTGAGTGTAGAACAATCAAAGCGTGTAACACACATTTACCCTCGCAAGCTCATAATAATGACTGCCCACTTGAGTGCTTGGCAAAACTTTTAAAGGAAGTTAAAAACGGGGAATTGGCCAATGGGGAATGAGGGATGTACTGACACAGTGTTGGGTGGGATAAGGAACATGGACGCACCCGCCAAGAACAGAACAGACCAACAAAATGATATTGGCTAGGGTGGTAATGGTAGGAGTTTCTCTTACCAGAGTGTTAGTCTTGAAAGCTGCTTATGTGGAAATTTTTTTTCATTATTTAGGTTAAATAATTTTACACACAAATGTGTGATACAGGAATGTTGCATCACGTTCATTGTGTTTCCCCGTTGAAGCCTCATAATAGATGTCGCTTGAAATTCCGCTTCTGAGAAATTCAGGTGTTCCAGTATTAGCTCATGGGTTTCTTTGAATTTTAGCCATGAGAGGCTTGAGGTACTGGGTAATGTTTCACTCTTAGAGTGAACCAGGGTGTCTCATTGTAAGTGATTTATCTGTACAGGGAATGGCTAGTTATAGTTTTTACAAAGTGAACAGTTGTTCAAAAATTATGCCTGTGTGTGGACTAAAGTTTGAAGGAAAGTTATAGGTTTTAAGGCATAGAATGGACAATTCTTTAATGTTAAAGTCAGTTGTAGATCAGCCATCTACTTAAGAACTGTTTGTTCTATATGAAATATCCAGTAATTGCCAGCTAAGTGGAGAAAGGCTGGAAAAACCAAACACAATTCTCTCTAAATCATGACAGGGAAAAAAAAGCATTTTAACTTTTTTTTCTGCTAAATACAAATGTAATGTTCTCAGTTTTAATGTAAATGCAACTCTATAAGTAGCTTTAAAAAATGTATAGGGGACAGTTTGGGATTTATTTGTTTCATTGTTTGGGCTTTAGATGACTGATGTGGCCTTATCCCCTTTACGATTACTTAACATGTCTGCTGTTCCAGGTTGCCAATGAGACCCATGGTCATGTGGGAGCAGATTTGGCTGCCCTCTGCTCAGAGGCTGCTTTGCAGGCCATCAGGAAGAAAATGGATCTCATTGATCTGGAGGATGAAACCATTGATGCAGAGGTCATGAACTCTCTGGCAGTCACAATGGATGACTTCAGGGTGAGGATATATTCTGCTTCTAGATTTTGGATCTGGTGCTTTGTTGTGTAATGCGTGTGTTTCATTCTTTAGGCATTACATTGAATTGTGCTTATGTTTTCGAGAAACTATTTGTTGGGTTGCAAATCAGTAGTATTTTTCTGACTTCACCATTAGAACCCTCCAAATGTATTCCTAATTTGAGAATCAGTTAGACTGTTTGTAGTATTGATATCTACATGGAAAATTCAGGATCCCTGATCATTTTAGATTTTAATCCTCAGTTTAGTTTGAATACTTTACGTTTTAAAAAGTAAATGGCAGTGTATAGGATGGCTTGCAAAGGTTATGGTAATGCTCATGTCCTAAATTTACATTTTTTTTACATAACTGGTGCAATATAATTGAGCGAGTCTAGGGCACCCGACATCAAGTTATGGGATGTCTGTAGATTTCCCATTCAGTACTTAATTGAGCAAAATACAGTAATAAGAATTGCCAGTAAATGATTACAAGCGTTTCATATTGATATTTGACTTGGTTTCAGTGGGCCCTGAGTCAGAGTAACCCTTCAGCCTTGCGAGAGACCGTGGTGGAAGTGCCCAATGTCACCTGGGATGACATTGGGGGTCTGGAGGATGTGAAGCGAGAGTTACAGGAGCTCGTCCAGGTCAATAACGGGTGCCATTGATTCGTTTTATGTTTCGTGGGCGAGAGGCTGGTTTACTGTCAGTATCCAGACTGTAGGTTCCAATCGTGAAGAAGCCTTATGGTTGACGCTTCTCTCTCTCTCTCTCTACACCAGTTCACAAATTAATGATCCAAGAGACCACTCAATGATGATGATATTTTTGTTTATATCCAAGAAGTTTGAATTCCATACAAGATGTGAGAGAGATGTTTAGCACAAATTATAAGAGAGATGAAGTTCCATACAAAATGTGAAAGAGAGAGATGAAGGTCAAAGGACCGTGAAATGTTTGTCCCTGTTTTGAAAGTGCTGTTTCACCCATTTGTAGTACCCTGTTGAACATCCGGACAAGTTCCTGAAGTTTGGCATGACTCCCTCCAAGGGAGTTCTGTTCTACGGCCCACCCGGCTGCGGTAAGACCCTGCTGGCGAAGGCCATCGCCAATGAGTGTCAGGCCAACTTCATCTCCATAAAGGGCCCGGAGCTGCTCACCATGTGGTTCGGAGAGTCTGAGGCCAACGTCAGGGAGATCTTCGACAAGGTATGGTGAGTTCGTGCTTAGAGGAAGGGACCAAGTGCATGGAACGTTATAGTTACGAGGTGACTGATCCTAGTGTAGAATGTCTGAAGCATTCAAGGATTATGGATGCATTGGTTAAATAATTTCAGTAAAATTTTTAAATTTGGATCCAGTCCGCATAATAAAGCACTGTCCATTTGTTTGGTCAGAACATCGTATTCCTAATACACCGTTAAGAAACGGGAAATGTTTAATATCCTTAGTTTATTCTGTGAAATCACCGCCTTTAACTGGAGGTTTAGTACCCATCGACGTTTACTGTGACTGTGGCTCAGATCTCAAGAGTTTTGAGAGAAGTAATGCCGTAAAATGCATGGTTGACAGGCTCGGCAAGCTGCGCCCTGTGTGCTCTTCTTCGACGAGCTGGACTCCATCGCCAAGGCCCGCGGTGGGAGCATCGGCGACGGAGGTGGTGCAGCAGACAGGGTCATCAACCAGATCCTCACAGAAATGGATGGCATGTCCAGCAAGAAGAATGTCTTCATTATTGGCGCCACCAACAGGCCAGACATCATTGACCCTGCCATCCTTCGTCCTGGACGTCTGGACCAACTTATCTACATCCCTCTTCCTGATGAGAAGTCCCGAATTGCCATCTTGAAGGCTAACCTGAGAAAGTCTCCCATATCAAAGGCAAGGAATGATCTGTCTTAGTCAGTTTAGTCTGATCACCTGATCTTTAGTTTGTTTACAGTACATTGAGTCTGATCACATGGTCAGTTTCAAAAAAATTAGGTCAATTGAGCTTAAAATGGCTTTACTCTCACTAGGATATGATGGATTAAAGCAGAGTAAAACATCTTCATATCTTTCCAAATACAGGATGTGGACCTCGATTTCCTAGCAAAAATGACTAATGGATTTTCTGGTGCTGATCTGACGGAAATCTGTCAACGAGCCTGCAAGCTGGCTATCAGAGAGTCAATCGAAAATGAGATCAGGAGGGAACGTGAGAGACAGACCAATCCCTCAGCTATGGTGAGGCTCATTCAAACCATGCTCAGTAATGGTGTGGGCTGGAAGGTGATATGACCCACCTCATTGGCTCTGTTCAGTACTTTACAGCTGTGTTTCTCCACACTTAGGAGGTCGAAGAGGATGACCCTGTACCTGAGATCCGCAAGGACCACTTCGAAGAAGCCATGCGCTTTGCTCGTCGGTCTGTCAGTGATAATGACATCCGCAAATATGAGATGTTCGCACAAACCTTGCAACAAAGCAGAGGCTTTGGCAGCTTCAGGTAAAAGCAGTAAATATCATTAATGTTAGACTCTCTGCAGGATGTAAAAACATCTTATAGCCAACATTGCCAGAAGGTGCAGGTTTGCTGGCAGACAAAAATGTTAGCTTCTTGCCGTGTGTACGTCTTTCATATGGGAGGAGTTCAAAGTAATGTTCCTAGTTTATTTTTGGAGAGGGAATAATTAGGGTAGGGAATCAGTTTACCTTCATTATCGGTCATTCTAAGTTTTTTAACTGGGTTTTATGTCCCCCCCCCCCAGATTCCCTTCCAGTAACCAAAGTGGTGCTGGTCCAAGCCAGGGTTCAGGAGGAGGCAGCAGTGGAAATGTATTCAATGAGGACAATGATGACGACCTCTATGGTTAACCTTAACCACGTGGTGGACCAAAATAATCCATCCAGCCAGCTGATGTTGGGGGAAAAAATGTACAAACTGAAACCAGTTTCACATTTCTAAGACTATACAGTACGCTTCTTTGTTCTTTTTTTTTTTTAAGATACCAAATCTCTATCCACCCACTGATAATGAAGAAAGCATGTAGCCGCTTGTTTATACCATAGTGTATGAAGGGAAGATTATTGTGGTACCTGTTTTTAATAGATGGACAAAAAACAGGACTATGGCATCTAAGAAAATAAATTCTCTTTAGATCTGGATTTTTCTCTACTTTCTATTATACTACCATGAATTTTGGGCCATTTTACTGATAGAAAGAAAATATTGGTAATACCATTTTTTTTTTAATAAACGTAGCATATAATGTATCTGAATTATTAAAAAATAAAATCTTACAAAATGAAAAGCTAGTTATAGTGCCCTGTGTAATGTGGGTTCTAAGTCTAGTTTTTTCCATTCTCTACTCCTCCGGTCATTTTGAAAGTTTTTTTTTTCCTTTTGGTTAGACACAAAGTGTCATAGATAATTCCAAATAAAGTAAGCTTGCATTACGGAATGGAAAATGTTGTGGTAGCATAACATTTGGCTTAATTTTAAGTTCTCTTAACACTCACAAACATCTGTTTGTAAACCACAATCAAGCTTGCTGCATGAACCTGTTACCATTATTCGAACATAATGAGTTTTGCTTACACCACTTCTGTGGTTTGATAGACTGTGGTCATAATGCCCTCATTTGATCTCCAATCACCCAGATCTCAAATATTAAATACTGTAGCTGTTTGATTTAAGCATGTTAAACATTAATCTTTACAAATCAGCAACTGTGTATTTTCTATAAGTCTCAATTCCATAGAAATGTTAAAAGAAAGGCTTTATGACTATGGTAAAAATGCATTGCACTTCCTCACTTAAGATCTCTGTACATATTTATGTATGCGTTAACTAGCACTAGAACGGTATAATTTGTGCAAGGTAGGTAGTCTCATTACACCTAATCCACTTGAAATTATGTTTTTAAAAATTTATTACAACAGTAAGTAAAATGCACAAAAATAAGATCTACAGTTCATTAGCGGGCTTTGCAATTTTGCTGCAGTTTTGACATCGCTACAGTCGCCTCTAAACATACTAAACACGTGAAACAATTCATCTTCGTGATCCCTACGCATTTTAAATTTGAAAGGGTGAAATTCTTTAAAAATCGCAAGCTAGAAAAAAATGTAAGAAATTTTAAACACCTCGAAACGTGACAAGCGAACAATATGTTTTATAAAGCCATACAAGAAAAAACATGACCGTGTATATATGTGATTAACATGATTTAAAAAGCCAGGGTGTCAACCTAGATATCTCAGTGATTTTTTTTTTTGATTAATTAGTAACAGAACAAATTGTATTTGTGGTAAAGAACACAAAAATTAAACCCAGTACTGCTTAGTGGTGACGGTGGGTAAGTGACACATATGTTTAGGTACATTGTTTTGGCTCACATAACATGGGTCATAGTAGTCCCACTCCAAGGGCGATGACAGCACTGCATTGGAAAAGCCTTCACTGTCACAAGACAATATTCGGAGGGAAATTCCTGTGGGAGAGATCAATAGATTAGCCGCAAATGTATCAGTAAACATTAACGAGTTTGATCTTTTAACAGCTGTATTAAGACACCATGACTTGCCTGCACTTGCACCAAAATCGCTGTCTAGGCCTGGTCCAACAGTAGAGGAATTGGCCGAAGGAACAACGCATGACTGCTCGGGGGGGATAATGCTTGTATATTCATACTCAAACTTTGCACCAACACAATTAACTGCCGTGTCAATCATGTCATTCTGTAGCGCCATCGTGCTGCTCCGTCGCATGAGCTCCGTGCTTGTAGGGCTCTGGGGTTGACAGTTTAAAAAAACAAACGTATGGCTGTTAAAATACTTCAATGCATACCAGGGCCAGCGAAACAATTACAATCACATAATGTTCAGTCTTACCGGCCCCTTATTACAGTCGCATTATGTTAGTCTTAACCCATATTAGTCGCATAATGTTACACTCTTACCCCTTTATTACAGTCGCATAATGTTAGTCTTACCCCTTATTACAGTCAAAAAATGTTACAGTCTTGCCCATTCTTAGTCACATAATGTTAGTCTTGCCCATTCTTACATTCACAGTGTTAGTCTCACCCCTTCTTACAGTCGCATGATGTTCAGTCTCACCCCTTCTTACAGTCGCACAATGTTACAGTCTCACCCCTTCTTACAGTCGCATGATGTTACAGTCTTACCCCATCTTACACTCACATAATGTTGTCACACCCCTTCTTACAGTCACATAATGTTCAGTCTCACCCCTTTACTACAGTCGCATAATGTTCAGTCTCACCCAATAATAGTCAGATAATGTTACAGTCTTGCCCGTTCGTACAATCGCATGTTAGTCTTACCCCTTACTAGAGTCAAATAATGTTACAGTCTTGCCTGTTCTTATATTCGCATAATGTTACAGTCTTACCCCTTCTTACAATCGCATCATGTTACAGTCTTACCCCTTTATTACAGTCGCATAATGTTCAGTCTAACCCCTTATTACAGTTGCACAATGTTACATTCTTGTCTGTTCTTACAGTCACATAATGTTAGTCTTGCCCATTCTTACCCCATATTACAGTAGCATAATGTTACACTCTTACCCCTTCTTAGTCGCATCATGTTACAGTCTTACCCCATATTACACTCTCATAATGTTCAGTCTTACCCAATATGAGAGTCACATAATGTTACAGTCTCACCCCTTCTTACAGTCACATAATGTTCAGTCTCACCCCTTATTACAGTCGCAGAATGTTACAGTCTTACCCCTTCTCAGTCACATAATGTTCAGTCTTACCCCTTATTACAGAAGCATAATGTTCAGTCTTACCCCTTCTTACAGTCACATAATGTTCAGTCTTACCCCTTATTACAGAAGCATAATGTTCAGTCTTACCCCTTATTACAGTCACATAATGTTCAGTCTTACCCCTTATTACAGAAGCATAATGTTCAGTCTCACCCCTTCTTACAGTCGCATGATGTTCAGTCTCACCCCTTCTTACAGAAGCATAATGTTCAGTCTTACCCCTTCTTACAGTCACATGATGTTCAGTCTCACCCCTTCTCAGTCACATAATGTTCAGTCTCACCCCTTCTTACAGTCACATGATGTTCAGTCTTACCCCTTCTTACAGTCACATAATGTTCAGTCTCACCCCTTCTTACACTCGCACAATGTTCAGCCTTACCCAATATTAGTCACATAATGTTCAGTCTCACCCCTTCTTATAGTCACATAATGTTCAGTCTCACCCCTTATGACAGTCGCACGATGTTCAGTCTCACCCCTTCTTACAGTCACATAATGTTCAGTCTCACCCCTTCTTACAGTCACATAATGTTCAGTCTTACCCCTTATTA
>JAACJT020000095.1:8096797-8140204 GCA_009936485.2 Gymnarchus niloticus | reverse complement strand
ATGTTCAGTCTCACCCCTTCTTACAGTCACATAATGTTCAGTCTTACCCCTTATTACAGAAGCATAATGTTCAGTCTCACCCCTTCTTACAGTCACATAATGTTCAGTCTCACCCCTGGCAGTGGTCCATTCACCGCGGGGGAATTGGGTGGCGCGGTATTGGCGCGATCCGTTTCCGAATCGCTGTAGTGTGTTATTCCGGGGGCCCCGATCCTCCACAATGAACCTCTGTTGTAAAGCTGTGACATGCGGGGCAGATCGGCTCTTGTCGTCGAGTTAGTGGTTGACATGGTGGCCCGTATGGTGCTGGGTGCCTTCAAAGACTCCGATCCTCCTCTCGCAGCTCCGTCGGGTCTAGTGGTCCAACATATGTGACCCGATGCAGCTCTCGCCTTGGACGAAGTAAGGGACGAAGACACCGGCACCGGGATCGACACATGGTCTGCCTTCCCTTCCTCGACCGTGCGGGAGGGTGCCTCCGAAAGCCCGGCGACGTGACGCGTCGACACGGTCGACTGCAAAAGCGTGGCTTCGGAACCGGCCCGTCGCCTTTTCCTCTTCTTCCTGGATAGAAGTAGCACTCTGTACCCTAAAAGCATGCAGTTCAACAGCAAGAGGAGGAGCACGCAAGATAAGAGCAACAGGACGAGCGGAGTCAGACTGGAGAGGCGCGAGCTCTCGCTGGAAGACGAGGGCGTTACAGGCGGACCCGTCTGCCACATAGTATTAGATTACAGCTCTTGTGTCAGATATTTTACGTTGATTTTTTTTAAAAAAAAAAAGTAAACAAACATGAATATGATATTTGGGAGGGGTGATTTAAGTTATACTTCACTTATGTCAAAGCTGCGCTCCTTGTGAGTTAAACGCAGGTGTGCGGTGTTTCCAACACGTGATTTCCGTCCGACCGGGCCAAAAAAACAGCGAACGTCGGTCACTCCTGGGGCTCTCACCGAGCTTCACCATCGTTAGACGCTCTCTTGGCTGCAGGTCTTACACACGAGCCCGAAAGATGAACTCGTTCTTAAGGTGAATCACACCGGCGAACGACGTGCAGTGATCAATAAGCCATGGCCGGTCTTCTTTTTGATACAAATAGAATTCATCCACTTGCTAAAGTTGTTTATAACGACATATATTATGAGCTTTAGGTGTGGATCCAAACCGAGTACAAACACATCTATGTATAATTTTAAGTGAAACAAACATAACAGGCAAAAAAAGGCCGTTAAAGGTGAAGTGCTTCTTTTACATTTAAAATAATTCAGTAGATGGTAATAAAAAAGAGGGGAATACAAGAGATGGAGACTCAGTCGTGACTTGGAGTGTTCTTGATTTGTCTGGCTTCTCTCAAATGTTTTGCATACCAGCTGAATAGGTATGCGACTTTGGGTAATTCTTTTATGACCCTGGAACCTCACGTCATACTCCGGTCTTCTGTTCGCTCAAGTCCGGTTAATAAAATACTGCTGGCAGCCTGTTGACCTTAGTCTGTGTCTGGGGTTACTTGGCCATCTTTACTAAGTCTTTGCAATCAGTTTGCAGGGGAGAACGTGCGAACAGTGCCGAATAGGTCACTAGCCTGCCGTTGGTCAGGAAATTCATAGTCGTTTGATGTAAAGCAAGTTGAATCTGCTCTGCTCGTTTGTCAAGCTGGGCTGGCAGTTTCTTCAGCTCACTTAAATGAGGTGTCAGGCCTTATAGAACCACGAAAATCCTCACTCAAAAGTACAGGTACACGTCCATCCACTTAGTCTCCACCTACTTATCTCGGTCATGATCGCAGGTGGTCTTGAGACTGGCCGGTATTTACGTATCAGTTTAAACACATCTAGAACAGCTATCTCCCCGAATAACGGGGTACATTCACGTATTGCCCAGCAGAGGGCGCTAACATACCCAAGATTTACATTTACTGCAACCCAGCACGTGTCTCAGGAGACACCTTTTAACCCGTCGAGTTCCTGCGGTGTTCTGCGTCACACTAGGGTTTTGGATCGACGAACAGCCATTAGTTATGTATTCCTGATCGTTTAAACAGTCATTTTATTTTGCTTCATCACTCATGATGTAGTTTGTAGTCCGGCATAATGAAATATCTGGACATTACAATGTATCCTTTAAACGTTTCCTGGATTTAAATATATTTCTTCATAAAGATGGGTAAGGATATTGATGAATATTGAAACTATTTTGCTATTTTAGCGAGCATTCTTTTTTGAGCTGAATATTATAGGACTCTATTGTATCACATTTAGCCACTGAGTATTCACTCTTTAGTTTTGCTACTAAATCATTTCATCGTATTAACTTGAGGTTATGAGATTTCACTGTCATAATAACCAGTCAGACGATGCTAATGCTGGCCAGCCATGGGCCCAGGGCATGCACACAAAAAGGCTTCCTATCACAAGCAATGCACTGTGACAGGATACACGGTGCTCACAAATGGTTTGGATTCAGCACCAGTTTTTACATACGGCAAAAATACCCTGTGATGCCTGATTATTCTATGATACAAACTGGTGTTTTTTGTAGAGTAAATTGATTAGCATTTTATCTGTTGTTCAGTGATACTGGCATGTGCTCCTCACCCCAGCCAGGGAATCGTCGCTCACTGAGTTCATCCAAGAGCAGTCTCTTCGTTTTTTCCTGTTCACAACAGTTACAGGCGTCTATGTGACCTGGGCCTGAACACTGCCACACATCCTGCGCAGTAGCCTGGCTATCAGAGACGCACATTTTTCCCTTATGTGGTCAAGAAAATAGCCTGAGTCATCTGACAAAAAACCTGTTACAACACCGGAGAGACATTTCAGCTCCAAGTTCCACTGACGTGCTGCCAGAAAACAGAGTTTACTGGAGAAATTGCGGCCTGCAGGGAGACCTCAGATTGTCTTGTCTTCACCTGTGTCCTTACAAGGCGGGCTTCTTCAGATGTCTTTCTCATGCCCGTGATGTGTGCTTTTAAATGTTTTCATTGACTTGTATTAATGGTAAAGCACAATATTTATTAAGTTCAAGTAACCGTTTTAATATTCATAGTATATCAATATAACATGTAGTCCACTTTCGATGACTGTGACTAGTTCCATCACTGGTGGTTCCTCATAAATCTAACATCTTGGGGGTTTTCAGTTGACACAGGCACGCAACCCCGCTGACCGTCCTATTGACCATAACACTATTGTCGTCCTCTTAATGGAGTGTTTTGTAATCCAGTCGTCATTTCTGCCATTTCGATGGCGTGACCACCAGCATTTTGTTGGCATGTAAGGATTGGAGTTGACCTACCCCGTATCTTCCCTACATTTCTATGGCCACCGTGTATGTGTGGCCCTGTTAGGCAGGTGTGACTCGGCATTTTGACAGATGGATCTCTGGAGGTACGGTCATTAGTTGCAGAGCATACAGTAGGGGAGAGTGATCGCCCAGCCCAATGGTGTAACTCTGCAAATGGCAAGGTGGCTTGAAAGGTGGGAGTGAAGCCACACGCACTGCCTCTTATTAGCAAGGAATTTAAAGACCTGCTCGCCGGTGACGGTTGAGCTCAGTTTGAACATTTAACTTTGTGTTTGTGGCTAATGGAGTTAATCCTAATTAGCATTCTTAGGATATGTAAATTCTGTATGCGTATTATGATATAGTGATGCGGCGAAGACCCATGTTAAGACCGTTGTCTGCTCAGCTGTTTGTAGTATGTGCAGCTTTGCGGGGGGCGTCGAGAAAGAGGTCTGTATTACATTGAAGGTGAGCGAGGATGGCGTTTCTTGACCGAGAGCTCGTTTAGCTCTTTGGAATCGAGGCGATAGCGGCAGCACCAATGTGTTGGTCTGCGTAGCATTTAAGGTAAACAGGGCAGGCTAGGGCAGACCTGGCTGCCTTCCTGGAGGTCTGCTTTCATGACGAGTTTTAGTGCGAGTCTGCACAGTTTGCACAGTTATTATTTGTGGGGTGAGTGATGAGAGCGAGGCGATGGAACTGAGATTTGCCGTGTTGGGGAGTGGACGCCATGGCCTCTCTTGTCGTTGACGGTTCCTTGTGCTTCACCCTGATGTTATTAACAAGGGATGGGTCTGCTTCAGCATTCCATTTTTTAACCCTCGATGTCTAAAAGCCTTTCCAGACAATTGAAATCTCTGGTGGTTTATTTCACTGACGACAACTAGAAAACATCACAGTGGGGAACATTTACTGTAGTTTCATGTCAGTTTAAAAAAAAAAAAAACAAGGATGAACCTTTCTCTTGGTCTGCCCTTCTAAAGAGCATGAACTTGTACCGTTAGAAAATTCTTGACAACCTACTAAATGTTTACCGTGGATTTAATGAAATGTTTTATTTTTTTCTGTGATGTGTTTTATATTAATGACCATCTGGTAGGTATATGAACTGCAGTATTTGGCATGATGTAGTTTGGATTTTATTGGATATGTTTTATGAGTATGATTTTAATTGTGTATCAATTTAACTGTTGGGGTGATTTAATTGGAATCTGTATTGCTTTTATTATATTTGAGTACAAAACTTCTTTTGATGGATTCCAATTGTTTTATTGTATGTGTTTTTATCGATGTAATAATAGGGATATTTGAGGGGGGAAAAACGAACTGCAGTCTTTCTGTCACAAGATGGCAGTAATAACCTGCTGTCAAAACTGTAAGCTTACTCCAAGTTCATGGTCTAGAGTGGGAGGCAAAGATTTTTTACACTGAAATTGTAAGGACCAGGAGAAGTATGTACATCCAAAGCTGAGTAGAGAACTTCTAATGGAGATTCTTGAGTCATTGTTATTTACAGTTTGAAGCAGTCAGTTAGAAGGAAAGAACTTCCACTTGAAGATCTTTACTGTTTACCCTGGTGACTGTTGCAATCATAAGAAACAGGGGGCATCTGAATTCACGTGTCTTTTGCACTCTAACCTTTAAACAAAAGAGTTCTGCTCTATGTTCCTTGTCAAACCACCCTCTTCAGCTTATTGGCCTCTGTACAGGGATTTCTTGGGTCCCATTTGGCTGGTGTAGCAAGGGTTTAAAACATGTTTGTCTTTTAGCAGTTATCACCTGTAATGAGCTTGTGGGTACATTGTGTTCCAAAGAATGCTTAACAAGGGTTTAGGCCCATTAAATATAACGTAAGAGAGTTAAATCTCACAGATTACTAAAGGGTTTTTCATACACATTAACACACTTTATTTATGGTATTTTGAATGATTCTATAAGCATAATGCATAACTAAATTGTCCAGGAAAGCTCTAAGTTACAATATAGGTGAGATTGCCAGACCTGAAAGGGCTGAAAGGACATTTCTTGCATTTTCTGTAACTTTTAAGCCTTGGCTTTCTGTTTTTACGAAAGGTTATCCTAAATAACCTTAATTATACCCCGACTGAAGACATTAGTCGATAATTGCAAGTTAGTTTCATAGAGAAGAAAAAAAATTAGCTTTACCAGGCACTTACAGGACAGGTCAATGAATAAACTGGTAACTAATTCCTTTCCAGTCGCTTTCTCATAATGGCTTTTTGTCTTTATAAGCCAATGCATGTTGTGTTTTTTTTTTTTTTTTTTTTTTTTTGCCTCCTTCATATAAACCAATTTGGATGTGCCACTCAGCCGTTGTCAGAATCTGTCACAGATGCTGGAATAAACCCGGCTTTGCATATTTAAATGTCGTGTTATGAAATGTCTGATCCATAGAAGAGGAATGACTAATTTTTTTTTTTTCTTTTCCCTGAATAAAAAACATTTTTTTTGATGATTAGCTGGCATGAAATTATATGGAAGTCATAAAATGTACTGTACTGTATGTAATTATGTACCCTGTGAAAGTAGAATTAAGGCTTACATATTCACATACTTAATCTTAGCCCTCATCTTATGATACATTTTCATAAATGATCTTGGAAACAACACCATGTACAGACTGTAAATATAGTGTTGAAATGTTGCGGTTCAGAGCTGTCCTTCATGCTATTATAGCTGGTTTCTTGGTAGCCTTATGAAAAGACTTTGGCACTGCAATAATAAATACAGCTACATTTTATATTTAGCAGCTATTTGGCTAATGGCCTGCACTTGTTAAAGTGCCTTGTAAGGACCTTCACACATTACAGGTTGTTTTAAACTTACTGTGACAGTTACTTTTTTAAACACTGGTCACCTGCATATGTTTATTTTACTCTGCCCTTGGAAGTTCATTTTAGGCCAACTGTGGCACAGTCAGCAACGTTGTCTGTTAATTTTCACTTTTTCCGATTATTTATTTGGCACAGCATGGGGACTTAGTGGGTTCCACGGTTGCCTCACAACGCCAGGGTTGGGGGTTCAGATCCCACCTCCGCTCTGAGTGTGTTGGAGTTAGCACGTTCTCTCTGTGTTGTACAGGTTTTTGCCTACGGTACAATGATATGCAGCTAGATTAATTAGCATCTGTGTGTGTGGCATCCTGTTCAAACTGTACCCCAACCTTGTGTCTGATGCTGCCAGTGATAGGCTTCAGGGGCCATCAAAAGCCTGATTGAGAAAAACAATAAGAACGTGGATGGATATAAGATTAATTCTAAAGGCTTTGGCCATTCAACTGTCCTCCTGTCTGTCACCCGTTATCAAGTCGCAGGCTTTATTATGAACATATTCACCGTCTCCTTCTCTACTTGAGATACAGCCCAAATTGTTGGAAATGTTTCCACATTGAGTGATTTGTAATGCCATCCCCCTTCTTCTCATTCGGTTCTTTCACACAGTCGCTTGTACCGACGACAGTAAAACAGAATGAGGCAAACAAAACTGGTTTCATCTTTTTAATACTTAAACGTCACTGCTGAATTTCATATAACAAGGCGTATGAAAATCAGAACATTTTACACATCAGCTTTAAGAAAGTTTAAGTGCATTTTTCCCCCATTCAAAATACTAAAACAAATGTATAAAAGCACTGATTGGCAGATGCCAAAAATGCCTGTTGAGAATATACCTACTTTGTATTACAATGTCAAGATTTGGGTTCGTATGTATAGCTTATTTTCAAATATTTATACTGTACATGCTAATACTGTTCAATATATCAAACTGTGCTCTTGTACATTTCGCTGCTTTAGAAAACCTTCTAATAGCGCTTCCGACAAACATTTCATTACAAGTTCGAAACGTCTCTTGCAAAAAAAAAAAAAAAATTAATACAAGCAAAATATATGAAGATAATTAGCCAAGTTTATTTGTCATAGATATACATATTAAAACAAATCATCTGTATAACATGTCTGTTGACATTCAACTGAAGCAGGAGATGTAACCAATCGTGGGGGACAGTTTTTTTCAGAGGTAAAGGGTCACTCTCTACAGGACAACGGCTCGAGCGCACCACAGAAACAATGCTGCCATTAAATGCTCAGTGCTGATGGTTGAAGCTGCACTAAAGCAAGAAACGGGTTGACTGTGCATCATCTTATATCGTGGATGAGGATGAAAATAAACATTACGATTTCCCAAAATATCCGGCGGGAAGGCAAACGCAACGAACTGTAAACATGGAACGGGGCTTCGAGGAAACCACTTCGCAAAAAAACACTTGATGTTGCTTCTAAGCAGTTACGAAGCTCAGATCATTTAAAAAAGAAATTACAGTTATTTTCCCAAAGAGAAAAAGACGTTATCTATGCAGAGAAAGATACCCCAGTCACCTAATGAAAGTTACCATAAGAATATAGCAGTCTTGAACACTGATTTTGTTACCTGCTGATTTTATGAGTTTTTAATTGATCAGATAGGTTGTGTTGCTGCTTCAGCCTTCTAGGTGTTTTGAGGTCATGGAAGTTAACTCTCCAGTCTACGACTGTACCATGTACGAATACATGCAGTTGGAGCCCTAAAGCCAGAATTCTGTGAAACTAAGTACGCAGACATTATAGAACGCTCGTACCACTTTATTGAATATTTCCCAAAACGTCGACTGTTATGCTTGTTAAAAAGCATACTTGGGTTGCCTATTGTAGGCCTGTAGTTGGCTGCTGGTTCGAGCCAGGTTAAGGCACTCAGGATTTCTCTGTGATTTTTGACCTTGTGTAAAAACCAAGGGAAGTATAAGGCAGTTTAGAACAACATGGGTGAGTCATTCTGTAACACACCACAATCACAGGGAATAAGCACCTCTTTGTCCGGGCCTTTCCTGCATACGCCTGGGTCTTTAGTCTACTAGGTAATATTACCATCTTGGGATTAATGTGTGTGTGTGTAGCGTTTAACTGCAATTGACTGAATACTACCAACATTATTATTTAACCGAACATTCATTAAAAAAATGAAGATGCTTGTTCAAACTGGAAATATTCAACAAAACCTTATTGGCATCTCACTGTTTTTTTTTTTTATGTAATTTTATGTATTTCTACTCTCAATTCCTTATACCTTAAAATATCAAGATGAAAAAATAGACAAAAACAATTAAATAAAAAAAAAAATGCATCTTGGGTGAAATTCCAGTGGTCAACACAACAGGTGCAGAAAATCGTAATTGTTATAGATGCCAGCATGGATCTGCTTGCAAAAGCAAAAAATAAAAAAAATAAATAAATAAACAGAATGACGACAAACTATGTTCTTGTGGCACATTTTAGTTGTCCTTCTTGTTAAATATTAATGTTTGTATAATGAAACTAAAGATGGCTGATTTAAAAAAAATAAAATAATAATAATAATAATAATAATATTAATAAAACATAAAAATAGACCCTGGGAATTTCCCATTTTCCCTAGTCCATTCTTGGCCCTAAGAAGGCAAGTGCTGTTTGATGATTTCTCTTGACTGTGGTGGTATCCTGTCTGGGAAGCGTACCTGAAACTCCACTATCAGGTCCCCACGCTGTGAGGGGCTTTTGGGATAAGGGAGACCCTCTCCTCTCAGTCTCTTCACTGTCCCGGGCTTGATGACGTCATTACAAGGAAGGGGAATCACTCTGTTGTCGATGGTGGGAATGTTCACTGTACAACCACACAGGGCCTAAGAGAGAGAAAGAGAACGGGTCTGTTCAGTCTCTTTTTTTCCCCCCCTAGCAACAGAAATGTATCTACAGGGGAACTCAATCAAATATAGGTTTGCTGTCAACAGCCATATAAATCATAAAGTCCAAAAAAGGAAAGGTGTGGTTTACTGTGACTTGGTCTGTGCAGTTCATCTTAAATTGTGCCCATGTGAAGCCGTTAATCCTGAATGACAGTGGGAAAAACATTTTGGATGTGGGCTCCTAAATTATTCGTTACGATACTTGCATGGAAATACAGAGAAGTTGCTCGTAATAAATAAATATATATATATATATATATATATATATCAACGCTTAGACTTAATATCGTTCTTAGCGCGGCACGACATTTAAGGCCCCGCCCCCTTTTTTCGAACCGGTTGTCGTCTGTCGTGTCGGGCGGGGGCGAACTGCGGCACTGCTGCGCATGTCTGTCTCTCGCCGGAAGACGTACGTGCGTGGAGTGGGGAGGGGGGAGGGGTGTGCTCGTGGACGAGCCGTTCGTCTGTATTCGAACATGCGGGGGAGTGGATGCGGTACTTGACTGGATGACTTAACGGGGGCGGGAGTGACTGTGGCGTGTGTGGGCGAGAGCCCGGAGGGGGGCTAAATTTAGACGGCACTCTCATTTCTGAGACCTGATGAGGTAGCCGAGGAATCAGCTGATGCCATGAATTATTTGCCGTTTGTCAGGCAGCCTCAGACTGAGCGGGGGCAGGCAGGGACACACAGTGTGGGTAGACAGAATTGCCCGGGAGGTGGGGGGGGGGGGACACACAGCACAATATGTTCCAGTCAGGAAACAGAGAAAATCACCTAAATCACTAAAACTCTTACGGCTTCATAAGAGTTCTAACACACCCACAGATAGATGGATTTACGGCATTTCAAGAAGGCATTAATCAGTTCAATGTTACATGATTTTGTTAAATTGCTGCTGGTTTTTTGGTTCTGATTTTCTTCCCCCCCCCCCGAGTTCCCCTTACGCTGGGTGCAGAAAATGTAAGAACTGTCATCAGTCAGAGCGGCAAATATAAATATCCCCAGATATGGCTAGATTGCAGCTGCCACCGAGGGTATTATGCATTCAGCAACACTGACATCAGTGGCTTCCTAAAAGATTGCCTCAGGGAATGAATGGAAAGGAAGAGGTTGTTTAAAAAGCTCTCAAACATGAGGCTTGCAGGGAGAGCAGTGAGCTGTTCAGCAACTGGGGCAAATCCGCTAAGCAGCCTTGCTGCTCTAGAATGCAGGGGCTACACTGCTTGTAAAAAGCCAAAGAATGGTAGTGCTTCAAAGGAACTGCTCAATTTTTAAACCTAAAAAAAACAATCAGGCTGATCCAGGAGAAGAGTTGTTATAATACTGTGCAAGGACACCCACACTGTATCTTTAAAATATGAAGGTAGGGGGAGTCGGTATAATAGTTTTTTTTTTGAACCGGTATAACTAACGGTGCTACGGCTTCCGAATGTCAGCATGGAACCGGTGGAAAAAAAGCCAGGTTTTAATTAAAATGCAGTTCCTGAGCCCACATCCCCCGTTACTGGGTAGAACAAGGCTCAAGTGGGGCCAAACCTGCTGGGATGGAGGACAGTAATGGGATTCAATATATACAACTATTACAGCTATTGATGGTGGGGGGGGGGTGCGAGACAGGAGGTTCTCCCTGTTGGTGCAACAGAACCAAAAATAATTCTTTTGATTGGCTGAATTAAGCGTAGGAAAGTGAGGATGACCATGTATTCCTCATTGTGACAGAAGAACCTCGATGTGACTGAGGTGAAAAAGATTAAATTGTCTCTGTTCAGCTGCTATGCCTGTTAAGAGCACATACATGTCATCAAGTTAAAATTGCTGTTGTTCTCCATGGCTCCTATGGTACCATGCTATACTACACTGCCATTCATTACAGCAGATGAACAGAGGATATTGGCTTAATTCAACAGTAAAGCAGTATGCAACATGGCTCAAAAAACTCCAATCTCATCCTTGGTTCTTGTCCTCTAAATCAGCAGCAGTTTATTGCATAGATGGCAAAATTTTGCATAATGTTTGAGTACTTATTCGAGCCCAGAGATGTATTAGAAAGCTCTGCTTCTCAAATGAGCCTTTGAAGGCCTACAAATCACTCGTGAGCATCCATGTTTACCACTGGAAAAGTGTTTGAGGATCTGGGGGGGGGGGGACCCAAAGGCTTATCTTATTACCAAGGTGCTAAATATTGACAATCGTTCAAAATAGCCATCGTCCCAGGGTAACACAGCTAATTTGATTAGCATCATGCAAGTTTGCTAGTGCTCCTAAAATGTGTCCAGCATGACATTGATTTGCTCGCAGCTATATTAAGTTATGAGATTCTGGATCCACAGCAAAGTGCGACTAGGAGAGGCTTTGTCCTTTGATGTTGTTTTGCGTTCAAGCAGATATTGAAGAAGTGGAAAAAAAAATCGTTAGCAGCAGAATGACTTTGCCCACCGACACAACTTTTACAAAATCTCCCCCATACCTGCTAATACATTAGTAACTAATTACTATCCTAGTAACTAATTGATATTTACCTACATTTGTAAATAAAACCTCAGTAGTAATCATGTATCCCAAGGCCATTCCTAATAGGCTGAGTTATGCAGAGCAAAATAGCTGCGTCTAATTATGCCAACCTTCGGAGAAACAGGCGCGCTGCAGCGAAACTGCAGCCTGCGTAGATCTCTCACCCAGAGATCAAAGCACTGCAGTTGCTGACTGCAATGTGTTAAGTCGCATTCTGCCAGACCCTCCACCTCCCTTTTTGTCATGTTCTAGCATGTTCTTTCATCACACAAATGGACACCTTCCACTGTTAATGGGATGTGGGGGATTCTGTTAAGATGTTCGGTTTGCATCTATTACAACAGTGTCAAGTAGGTATGGGTGCAAAACTGTTTTTTAAAAGGTAGCCTAGTTTTAATCTGCTTTCCTGTGCCTGTTCCGTCCCCTCCTGTCTGCTGGTAAGTGGTATCTAAATAAAGTCTGTCACACTCTCCTCCCCCTACTCCAGGAAGGCACAATTCAACAGTAACCTTTACGGGGGCTGTAATTTAATCAGCCGCGATGACACAGAATCTCAGCAGAACTCACGAGGGTCCGGGGAGCTACTCGCTCGGTCTGTACCAACACGCCCGGCGCTCTGCGGCACATGCTAATGATGAGACGAGAGGAGCGTATCAGCTCTGGGCTCCAGGAAACAGAGCACCCACGGCTTCCGAAGACAGCAGTACTGAATTGTAAAACGGAGACCCTCCATTTTGCAGACGAAGAATTAAACGGCTACCGCAAGGCAAATTAATGTATGGCAGATGAAATGCAATGCAAAGATGCCAGTGTTTTTGCAGGGAATAATGTTAATCCTAACCCCTGACACTCTCTGTGCTGGTAGGAACTCTGCCTTATCCCAATCTGTCTGCAGTCTTGACAGTTTAATTTCCCAATGAACGAAGCCCATGCTGCCCTGTCTTTTTAGCTTTCTTCATCTTAGCATGATACTATGATCACCCCCTGGCCTTACTTGTAGTGTAGCCTTTTCAGATGGAGGCTTCTCTGTCCATATGACACCAGGGCACAAAATTCCTTGACACTCACACACCCAAGAGTAAAATTGTCCATGAGCCAAAATCTTTAATGCCGAGATGTGGATCACACAAAATTATGAAGGCCTCTCTCTGTGGCACTGACATACCCTGGAAAAATATTGTCAAAAACGGGGCTCTGTCTTGGCCATGTCTTGTGTGTTTCATTTTAAAAATTCTACGTGCACCAGGCTTCTCTAGAGCTAACTGTCAAGCTACATTAAAGCACTTCCAGCCTTCTTGACTGCCTTTACTACACAAGCCAAGGTAAACTGAGCTTACTATAAATATTTTCTGAACATAAATGCGCATTTCTTTAAAACACATATACAGTATGCAGCTCCACATGCTGCACTAGCCTCATTAGGCTATCAGTTAGCTGGATTTCTCCCTGTTATCCAGTACTATTATCCAGCTTGCATTAGCTAGCTGACTAATTAATGTCAACCAGCCTATATCTGCTTGAGCATATCAACAATATGAACACAACTGCCAGGTTTAATAGCTTTAAAACCTACTATTTAATTATATTATGGCTATCCAAATATGTAAAAACTAAATTAACTTTGTTCATATCAGTTTAGGAATGTTACACTGGATCCCAAGAATGCAAGCGTTACAATACTGATTTGTTATAGAATGAACCAATTAAAACTGCAGTGTTATCCCTTTGTGTAGAAAAATTAAAGTAGTAGTGTGGCTGTGGTGTGTGTGTGTGTGTGTGTGTGTGT
This sequence comes from Gymnarchus niloticus, assembly GCA_009936485.2. Classification (NCBI taxonomy): domain Eukaryota; kingdom Metazoa; phylum Chordata; class Actinopteri; order Osteoglossiformes; family Gymnarchidae; genus Gymnarchus; species Gymnarchus niloticus. The sequence continues at coordinate 8,126,848 of JAACJT020000095.1, read as the reverse complement.
GTGTGTGTGTGTGTGTGTGTGTGTAAACATGACTGATTATTCATCTGCAGATGTCTAACCTCACACTCCCGTGCCACTTGCATCTTCGGCCAGATTCCTATGTCGAGTACCTCATCATACCGCAGACTTTAATTTACACTCCATGGGAGCCGGGCGTCCTAGATGAAATGGCTTTCAGATGCAGCCCAGGGGAGTGGGTAACTTATCACATTCTCCTCAAATTATTCAGATGTCCTGGGATAAAAGCTGATTTGTGTATCGGATGTGGAAACGTAGCAGGCTCAAAGACAAAGGAAGATGGATCCGTGTGAATGATTAACAGAATATATATACACATATGCCTTTTCTCCATTTCTTCAGGAGGTGTGATCCTTACCGGGGTAATCTGAGGCAAGCAAAATGTAAAACGTTGCAGTTATCTGGAGATGATGTAATTCTCCATTAACGGTGGTATACAGATTTAAATTGCTCAAAATATGAGAGTGGCTTTAAATAGCTTAAATGGCAGCAGGTGCTGGGGTCTGGAGGTCGAGAAGGACTCTGTTTTAAGTCATTCTGCTGAGGAGAGTGGGCGTCTGTGTGGCCCACTTGTGCTTTAGCTGGCCCATGTGACCTCAGGCTGTCATTTCATTTCATTCTTCAGTCTGCTCCAAAATATTTGTTATGGTAGATGCCGGAATTCTGAAATTACACCTGTTTACAATGGAGGTCTCCGTGTAAATTCAGTAGGCCATGAAAAAAATATATATTTCTACACTGAGTGCTAGGCTTCGAATTTTTTTTATAATAGAATTTTATTTTGGATTTGCTAGAGGTTTTCCATACTGTGGATGAAGCCAGATTGCGTAAGACCATTGCTTCACACCTCCTGGGTTGTGGGTTCGAATCTGACCTCGTGTGTGTGTGTGTGTGTGTGTGCACGCATGTGAGGAATCTGCATGTTCTCCCTGTGTTGTGTGGTCTTCCTCCAGGCACTCTGGTTTCCTCACACACACCAAAGACATACAGTTTGGCTAACCCATCTTTAAATTGCCCATAGAGTATGACTGTGGATGAATGTGCCCTATGATGCACAGTGTCTAAGGTAGACCCCAGGTTTTTCCTCCTTGTGCTGCTTGGGACAGTGTCCAGCCATGTGACCATAACCAAGACAAGCAGCCGGAAGGAAATGTATGGATGGAGGATGGGAATTTAAATGATTTCTACCATTCAGTATATAGCATGGTAGTTAATGACACGACGGAGGTACTTTGTTGACGTTTCATCGAAGAAGTTAACAACATATCATGTCTGAATGTCAATCGCTATGAAATACGTAGCATTCACAACAACAAGTGTATTAATAAACAACAAGACTACTTTCCATGTCCTGTTGTGCCTTGGTAGTACTGTAGAAACGTACCTCTTTAAGACTGATCTGGGCGGTGAAGACTATGTTGGAGCCATCCCTCTTGAAGTGGGGGTGGCCCTTGTCTTTGAGGATGAAAGCAATGTCAGCGGGAATGTTCTCTGGTGTTTCGTCACCCTCTTTGGGGAAGGTGATCTTGGTCCCTTCCTTCCAGCCCCTCTTGATGACAATGTTGAGGATCTTGTCCTCAGCGCGCAAAGTCCTCCCGTCTGGGTTGAGGCGCCGCCGGGTGATTTTCATGCGCTTGGTGCAGCCGTGGAAGATCTCCTCCAAGGAGACGCGGAGCTCATGCACCACCGGGGGGTCCTGCACCTTGCGGCGGCTGTGCAGGGCATCAGCATGGTGCCGTCGGCCGCCATGGTGGAACCCATTGATGCCGTTAAAGCCGAAGCGGCTGAAGGCGTTGAAAGGGTCGTCTTCCCCATCCAGCTCGATGTCCATGTCGTGGTCTCCGAAACCATTGGTAGAACCTCTGGTGCGGCCGGGCCCGAAGAATATGTCAAATGGGTTGGAGCCACCAAAGAAGGAGGCGAAGGTGGCGTGGGGGTCTCCGTGGAAGGTGTAGTGATAGGTGTTTCCCTGCCCTCCAGTGGAACCCCCTCCACCAGCTTTGAGACCTGCAAGGCCAAAGATGAGAGGACATTTCCAGTCACTTTGAAGAATGAATGAGACAGACTTGTCTGAAAAAAAATACCAAAAATTTAATTATACGAGGATTCCCAATTATACCAGCATCCTGTTACACCACGAGCAACACGGCACATATTTTAAGGCTAATAGATGCATGGAAAAGTAGTTATGGCTGCACTATGATTAGAGATGATTTTCTTCTCTTCTGGATGTGAAAAATCTCAGCTATTATTATAACTACAGCGCCTATGAGCTGGAAGTAGAATTCTGTAGCACCTCTACTGGCGAATCATTATACAAATACATATCTCTGTTTGGAAGCACAGCAGCCCATAATATATTCTTGTGTCTTGTATATTCTCGGAGACAATGTAGCCTTTTTCAAACTTTAAATATGCTGGCCATGTCAGTTTCACTAGTGGAGGCTTAAAGGTATCTTGTGTTAAAGAAAAAGTTAAAAAAAAAAAAAAAAAAAAATACAATCTTTTTAATACTGAATACTGACTGAAACATGCAATAGTTTAATAGAGTAGATTTGCTAAATACTGTAATTTGTGAAATAGTGCCTCTCATGGCTGGTACTTGCTACTGATTTTGACAGGTTACATTAAATGTAACCTTTTCTCTAGAGAGAAAAAAAAAAAAGCCTGTCCTTTATATATTTACACTATCCATTCATCCAACCACCCTCAAACTGCTTATCCTAGTCAGGGTTGCTAGGAGATCTGGACCCTATCCCAGGCAGCACTGTGCATGCAGCCGGGGGGACACTCTGGACGGGCTGCCAGTCCATCTCATATATTTACAGTATCACTCGTAAAAATCTCTGCATGGGTCTGTTCTGTTGGCCAGTACGCATCCCCTAGACAGTTCTATTTCTGGAACTCCAGGTATTATATGTGGCAGAAGTAACAGTGGGACAGGAAGTAGTGACCCACTCTGTATAGCTTTAGAATGGTAAGGATACCCTACACTGCATACAGCTACATCCTAGCTAAAGATAGTTCGATTATGCTGGCAAATAACGTGGCACAGAGGGCGTGCGAACGAAGCAGTGAATCAGAGTGTGGCCTAAGCTGAAATCACGCTGTTACTTCAGTCTTATTTTTGGTTTTTCTGCACCGTGCAGCCAGTCTTCGCTTCTATTTTTGATGTGGTATAGTAATCATTTGCTCTTTCAGCTCCATAAGTTCTCATGCACTTTGTAAATTCGTAAACTTGTACGTTTACAAGCATACATTTATAACGTGCAAGATATTTTAGTCAATTACAGTTAATTATATAATGATGGATACACATTTATTGCTACACATTTATTGCTCCTCAAAATAAATTACTGGGACCTCCTTTGTATAAGATGTGTCATATGCAATATCTTTATGGAAATGTATTCATTATGGCTGTCATCAGTTTGGTACTGATGCTAAATAATGTGACTGAACTTGACTGAAAGGTCAAAGGTGCTTACCTTCCTCCCCATATTGGTCATAGATGGTCCTCTTCTTTGGGTCACTTAACACCTCATAGGCTTCTGCGATCTCTTTGAACTTCTCCTCGGCGTTGGCGTCCTTGTTTTTGTCTGGGTGGAACTTGAGGGCCATTTTTCTGTATGCCTTTTTGATCTCGTCCTCATTGGCGCCAGACTGGATGCCCAGGGTTTTGTAATAGTCCTTCCCCATGGCTTTGATGGACAGACAATGCACTTCAGGGACCACCTTTGCTTGCTGACAAACAAGGCCACGACATGTTAGCGAATCAAAAATGGTACTAGCAGCAAAGGAAAAAACAGAGCCAAGGTTCATTTTAAAACTGTGGATGAATGCAGGAGAAAATTCGATGAGAAGGTAAATCACATGGATGTTATGCAAGTCATTTTATAGCAGTGGGTAGCCTCCCAATTCCCAATAACAAGTCAATAAAGTAAAAGTATGAGGAATGAAAAATGATGAGGAGTGAGTATGCATTCATTTGAAGTATACAGTTTCATACTAAGCTGTGTGGAGTTGGTACATAATGACAGGAAAGCATTCTTTAATTGTGTGCCACAGTGTTTTCTTCACCATACATGATACATGCTTCTTTGGCAGCGTGTACTTAATATAAATCGGACTTGAAACACGACAACTGGTTAATTGGGTTTTTAGTCTCCTAAAGGCAAAAGAGCAGAATGGCTACCGCACTACACACTCAGAAAGAACTGAAACCCCAGACACATGAAGGCGTCTCGTACATAATGATTATAACAGCGGTGGATTCTACTGGATCATACGATGCTGTAACATCAGTAATTACCGCGACTTCGGACACGGTCAATAGCAAGTGACAAATGATTACCTAACGCACGTCCGTGAATGCACATCATTGGAAAGTACGCCTGATACAACAAAGCTGCCTCTACAAAAGACACCCCCGATGGTCGAGATGGAGCGCAGACCAGCATGTCACCATAAACCGCAACATGCAACGAGAAATACCACCCATTTTTACACTTTCAAATTGTGATAAATCGAGAAACTGCTATTAAAAAAAAAATAATAATAAAATAAATAAAAAAATATCTATGAATGGAACAAAAGATAACCGTATGAATGGCTGGCACCGGGAATGCGGCAGCATGTGTGTGGACGAGAAAGATCCATCTGATAAAGAGATAACAGGATCCAGCATAATATAATTGCTATAATTTAACTTGATCAGAAAGACAGCCTATACTGGCTGAGAAGAAAAAGAAAAAAAAAAAAAAGGCGCACGTTTCGGAGCAGGTTACCTTGATTCCTCACTAGTCGTGATCAGCTGGTTCCTTTGGGAAACGACAACGCTGACGAGATACACTCCCCAAATATGAAATAGCCGGTTATACTACCAGGCTGACGTCAAGTTACTCCTAAAATAACCCCGGATTACCGGGAACAGTGAACAGAACCTAAGACATCATTCAAATAGAAAATAGTACAAGCAAGACGGGCAGCGCCAACCAAAATAATTATAATAACTAAATTAGGAAATTATTTTATTTCCCCCCCAGTTTGAACAAAACATTGCGATCCTTTCAAGTCCATCTGTAGTGTGAAATGAGCTGTACAAACTACCCATGAACTTTAAAAACCGAGAAGCAAACTGACGGTCATCTCTGAGATGTTCTGGTACGGGCTTAATAAATTAAAGAGCGGCCCAAGAAACATCTGGCCGCCACAGCACTTCATTCAGGGGAAACGTCCTGTACGCCGCATGGAATAAAGAAGAACAACGAAACAAAATCACACGGGTTTTTTTGTGCATGGCTTAATAGAAATTATTCTAAAACCCCGGAGAGTGATGCAAAATTCACTCATAACACACAGGATACCGGTGATGACACACAAAAACGGTTTACGATGCAGCATGAAAATATCTCAATGCAATAAAAACAAAAACAAATGGAATTTAAAAGTAAATGATGGAAATCATGAGTAATAGTTTAAATCTTACCCCCATTATCCAGTTGTCATTTCTGTGTATAACACGAACTTTACACTTTAGGTTTCTGTGTTTTAAACCGAACTGAGTCCAAATCAAAACCATTTTGACAGTGAAGTAAGTATGCGCGCCCGTATGTTATATGAAGCCCTGGGACCTTACCGTGTCCGAGTTTGCTTTGCTGACTGGCAGCCTCCGCGTCTCTTGTAACCCTATTCCGCAAACCCCGCCCACACCGCGAGCCTCAGAATCCCGGAGAATCCGTCGTCTACGTACTATGGGGAATTACCATGCCGATCGGTACCCCTTGACGACCATTGGTTTCTTTAGCCGTCAATCACACTCGATTCTCCGCCTACTTTCCCTTGAAATTGAAGGTTTCCGGTTTTTTTTTTTTTTTTTTCTTTTCCGTCTGCTCATTGGTCCTTAAGGTTCCTAGGATTTTCTTTTATTCGGATTATTTATTTGATTGTTTTATGTGGGAGTTTTTTTGAACAAAATTGGTGTTTTCGTAGTTAATTACGAGGATCTTGTGGCACTGCTCAGCGTTGATGAACATTGCCGGCCCTCATCCTCCAGTTAGAATTTTTTCACATCTGGCCAGCATCTGCGGCATTCACATGGTTATGATTCACGGAGGATCTTCCCAGCCTAAGTTACACAGAAAGTAACGGTCTTACTCCTTTTTTTCCATTAGTTTACAGGTATGACATGTACATCAGATTGCTAGAGTACTTGTCTTTCTCGCCTATTAGCCAAAAAAGAAATTAAGATTCTATAGGAAACATCTACAAAAAATCCGGATAATCGGCTGAAGTTTAACTAAAGATGCGCGGGTAATAAGGACTGGCTTCCCCCTCCAGTTTCATAACTATAGGCTGATGTTAGAAGTCATTCATAAAAATCATATCAATAGACAATGACGTGTGGACTTATGCTGGACAAAGAAATTGGTCGCAACTCGATCGTGACCTTTGCATGTATTTTACAGTTGAATGGCAAACACTTGGGAATAATTCATTTTGGTGGTGAAACAGATAAAATACGATACATTACAAACACCAGTATAAACGGACTGTAGTGATTTTAATATAAAATTAGACGAATATCTTTTCGACGTCATATGGTACAACCGGAACATTTACTGCTATATAAACTTAACGGAACGCACTTCAATTTTAATGGACCAGACACTGTAAAGAGACTAGTTATGAAACAGCGCGGCACGGTGATCTTCGAGTTTGTCTGCAAAGGACATAGATGGTTATGCTTCCTCTTCCCACGCTCAGCCAATAGGATGGCGAGGAGTCTCCACCGAAAGAGGAAATCGAGACAAATTTGGTGATGTGCTCCTTAAACGTCAGAAAGATCACCGCAGATCTTCAGCACCAAATATGAAAAAGCAAGAGCCGGATTTTAAGGGCTAGAAGAATTACACAACTATTATACAAGAACTGCAAATAAATATTTCAAACCTTATTTGCATTCCGTAATTGAAATCAGATTGGTTTATATATATTTTTTCATAAGTTAATTTATGTTTGCGTTTTCCTCTTCGTTTTGTTTTGCAGTGCTTTCAACACTTGTGGTGGGCGCCGTTAGAAGTGCTGAATAATTTAATGTCACTTTCACTGTTTGCTTTATTTTTGTATTTTAAATCACCTATACGCTGCCGGTCAAAAAGTTTCTCAGCACTGGGAATTTCTCATGTTTTATTACAATTTAGGCACCAACAGTGCCACATACGAAAAGAAAGAAAAGTAAAGGCAATGGAGAAAAAAATCTAACAGCAAATGGTAAAAAACAAAGAATAGGCACCGTTTACAGTGATTACAGCTAAGATAATTCTAGATATTCTATTAATTAAAAACTTTATCAGTATTTTTCTGAAAGTCGGAACAGTACCGTGGGAAATGTGCCTACATATGACTGGCACTAGTGGCCCGTGTAGCCTTGACCTTTCTGTCTCAAATCAGCTCAATGGGGTTAGGGTCAGGTGACAACCACATGCCATGTCATCACTTTCAACATTCTTTCACATTGCATTTATGTTTTTTAACCAAAATGTGTAACCTAAACTGCTAAGATATAGTGTTCAGAAACTTTGGACTGACAGTGTATGTGCCATTAAAAATTAGTCTTTATGAAGGTGCCTGCGACATTGTGGCATCCCTGATTTATCTACTGTATGGAATAATCTTGCAAACCCAGCCACTGGGGATGCACAAGCCAGTGTATTTCTTCATGCCGGTCCCAAGCCCAGATAAATCAGAATCAGATTTATTGGCTAAGTGTGTTGACACATACAATGGGGAGAGTTACTTCAGGAAGAACATCTGGTGTAAAAATTTTTGCCAAATCAAATATACGGACATCAATACAGATTTCCATACTGGATCGGTTGAGGCCTGGGTTAACAACGACTGCCGCCAGTACTGTTAGCCAACAGGGTGCTGGTGGAAATTGGGCTACTGTTGGCCAAAGGAGAAGAAGAGGGGAAAGGCATGTCCGGAGGCAGGAGGAGAGGAGGAAGGTTAGGAGAGTGGAAGTGAGGGTAGGAACTTTGAATGTTGGCACTATGACTAGTAAAGGGAGAGAGCTAGCTGATGATGGAGAGAAGGAAGGTTGATCTATTGTGCATGCAAGAAACCAGATGGAAGGGGAGTAAGGCCGGGTGCATCGGAGGCAGGTTCAAATTGTTCTACCATGGTGTGGATGGGAGGAGAAATGGGGTAGGGGTCATCCTGAAGGAACAGTATGCCATGATTGTTTTGCAGGTGAAAAGAGCATTGGGCAGAGTGATGAGTACAAAGCTGAAAACTGAAGGTGTGATGATGAATGTTGTTAGTGCATATGCCCTGCAAGTTGGATGTGAGATGGATGAGACAGAATAATTCTGGAGTGAGCTGGATGAAGTGGTGGAGAGTGTACTCAAGGGAGAGAGATTGGTGATTGAAGTGGATGTCAATGGGTATGTTGGTGAGGGAACAGAGGGGATGAAGAGGTGATGGGTAGGTATGGTGTCAAGGAGAGGAATGCAGACAGTCAGATGGTAGTGGATTTTGTGAAAAGGATGGATATGGCTGTGGTGAATACATATTTTTTGAAGAGGCAGGAACACAGGGTGATGTACAAGAGTGGAGGAAGATGCACACAGGTGAATTATATCCTACGCAGAAGGGTCAGTCTGAAGGAGACTGGAGACTGTAAAGTGGTGACAGGGGAAAGCATAGTTAGGCAGCATGAGATGAAAGCATAGAATGGAAAGGCTGTTGCTCCAGATGACATACCTGTGGGAGCATGGAGGTTTTTAGGAGAGATGGCAGTGGAGTTTCTAACCAGATTGTTTAACGCAATCTTGGAAAGCGAGAGGATGCCTGAGGAGTGAAGAAGAAGTATACTGGTACTCATTTTTAAGAATAAGGGTGATGTGCAGAACTGTAGTAACTACAGAGGGATAAAATTGATCAGCCACAGCATGAAGTTACGGGAAAGAGTAGTGGAAGCTAGGTTAAGAAGGGAGGTGATGATTAGTGAGCAGCAGTATGGTTTCATGACAGGAAAGAGCACTACAGATGCAATGTTTGCTCTGAGGGTGTTGATGGAGAAATATAGAGAAGGTCAGAAAGAGTTGCATTGTGTCTTTGTGGACTTAGAGAAAGCATATTACAGGCTGCCTAGAGAGAAGTTGTGGTATTGTATGAGGAAGTCGGGAGTGACAGAGAAGTATGTAAGAGTGGTGCAGGATATGTACGAGGGCAGTGTGACAGTGGTGAGGTCTGCGGCACGAGTGACAGATACGTTCAAAGTAGAGGTGGGATTACCTCAAGGATCAGCTCTGAGCCCTTTCTTATTTGCAATGGTGATGGACAGGTTGACAGACAAGATCAGACAGGAGCCCCCGTGGACTATGATGTTTGCGGAAGACATTGTGATCTGTAGTGAGAATAGGGAGCAGGTAGAGGAGACCCTGGAGAGGTGGAGGTATGCTCTAGAGAGGAGAGGAATGAAGGCCAGTAGGACTAAGAGAGAATACGTATGTGTGAATGAGACGGAGGACAGCGGAATGGTGAGGATGCAGGGAGTAGAGTTGGCAAAGGTGGATGAGTTCAAATACTCGGGGTCAACAGTTCAGTGTAATGGGGAGTGCGGAAAAGAGGTGAAGAAGAGAGTGCAGGCAGAGGAGAGTGGGTGGAGAAGAGTGTCAGGAGTGATTTGTGACAGACAGGTACCAGTAAGAGTGAAAGGGAAGGTCTACAACATGGTAGTAAGACCAGCTATGTTATATGGGCTGGAGATGCTGGCACTGACGAAAAGACTCTGGAACCAGAGCTGAAGGTGGCAGAGTTAAAGATGTTAAGATTTGCTTTGGGTGTGACGAGGATGGACAGGATTAGGAATGAGTATATTAGAGGGTCAGCTCCAGTTGGATGGTTTGGAGACAAAGCCAGAGAGGCAAGATTATGTTGGTTTGGATATGTGCAGAGGAGAGATCCTGGGTATATTGGGAGAAGGATGCTGAGGATGGAGCTGCCAGGCAAGAGGAAAAGGGGAAGGCCAAGTAGGACGTTTATGAATGTGGTGATAGAGGTCATGCAGGTGGTTAGTGTGACAGAGCAAGATGCAGAGGACGAGAAGAAATGGAAACAGATTATCCGCTGTGGCGACCCCTAATGGGAGCAGCCAAAAGAGGAAGAAGATGGAATAATCTTGCAGTTTCTCACCAGTGTGGTTTCAGCAAAACAGTGATTTGCTGTAACTCAAAATGATTTATGTGATACAGTGTAGACACACGTGTGGTCTTGGAGGACAGCTAAAAATATGACAGGATTTGATTCCCTTTATGTCTATAAGACCCCCAGAAATAAGACCCTGTGTAAAGGTGCTGTGACTGAATTTCCATATAAAGGCTGATCACCCGGCTGTTGAGTATGAAAATTCCCATTAGCTTCCCATCCAAATGCTAGTTCATCCATTCTTCTATCCATCTTTTAACTGTTATCTGCCCCAGTGATCTATGTCAATTCAGACCTTAGCACCCCTTTAGTCAAGACCTTTGCACTTCACTCACTTCAAACTACAACTGTTATGCTGGCAGTTGTGTATTCTGTGAATTACTTTCTGAAAAAAACTGATTCACTGAATGACTAGGATGCCCTTCACTGGTGTGCCCCAGCCTTGTACCTTGCAGTGCCTGTGATAGGCTCCAATCTCCCCCCCGCAACAGCTGTTAGAAGATGGATGGTTTGCTCATTTATCCATCCATCTATCTTCCATCTACTTGTAGTCAGGGTTGTGGGTGGGACTTGAGCCTATCACGGGGAGCATAGGGCACAAATCACTCACACAAACACACACACACAGAGTAACACACCAGGTGTAATTTATAAATAGCAATTAGCCTAACTGCATGTCGTTTGACTACAAACAGAAATTGGAGTACCTGGCAGAAATCCACTCTTACGCACACTGACATGTGATGTCTGATCTATAAAGAAATAGATCCTGTTCCAAAACATTGAAACTTAATCCAATAACTGTGTAAACAAACTTTGCCTGTGTAAGTACTTGTATTGTATGGTTGGAAAATCTATAATTATGAAAAATAAGCTGGGTGTAAATCCTGTATCTCTGTATTAAACTGGTTGTTGAAAGATGGCTGGGTGAGGTTGGTTGTATATTGTTAGTTATACATTCTAAGTAAAAAAAAAATACAAGTTTCATGATAAAGCAAATTAATGGGCGTTATCATATTAAGTGGTTTCCATGTTAATGACCTTTTGCTTAAAAACTGCACTTATACAAAAAAACATTACTAACATATAACTTAATGTTATAAAATTCCAGTGGCAATTAGGATAAAGTCAGTATAAACACTCAACACCTGGACAATATACATGTGTTGTTATTTAATTACCAAATCAGCAGGATCATTAGTAGAATGACAAACTGCCACAATGTCCGTGTTGGCCTCAAAAATCTGAATCCAAGGACCCCCCCAACACACCCGACTGTGCTGACAGACAGCAATGTGACATTGCCATATAGATACCATGTTCTGTGTTGGTTACTGAAGCAGAATTGTGAGGCTGGGAACCCCCAACACACACGCCTGTAACAAGAGGAACACTGCCCTCGTTACAGAATCGTAACCCTGTTATTTCTCTCCTCACTCCCACCTCTCCTTCCTTCTCCCACTCAAGTCCTCACCAACATCTCTCCATCTCCCCCTATGTAGACTATCCCCAGTCTTCTCGAACCTCAGTCCAATGCCGCTCGGCGCAGACTCTCTCCTCCGTTTCTTTGATCCCTACTGAAGGGCTTCAATGCCTGATTGTCATAACTCTCTAGCATTCCAACATTTCAAAGCGATGAGGAATATTACATTTGCATATCTGGTTCACCGGTCCTTCTGTACATACTGCATATTTTGAAACAGGTATTTCTTGACTAAAGTAAGAATTCTCTTGGATGGAGCCTCTAATTATGGTACATTTTGTATTTTTTCAATCGCAAGCTCATTTTGTCCATCTAATTCCAAATACACTGAAATATTTAGGCCATTATTCACCCTTCGGCCAATTGTGGAAAGGCTCTTAAAGTCAGGTGAAGCGTTCACACAAACATCAGTGGAAAAATATTCAGCCATTAGGCTTTATAAGTCAGACAGCACAAGGGAAAACATTTTGTTTTCACTAAAAGCTTTTAGTGAGAACGGTGTTTTGCTGAGAGGGACCAAATGTAGGCTCTGACCATAAGCTGTGATCAGACTTAATGGTTTCAAAAGCCCCATTTGACAGTGTCAGTACTGGCAAGCCAAAACAAATGAACCTGCAAAGCTAGATGAAGACAGAAATATAAAGAACAGACAACCATGTTCCAATAGTACCTCAGTGGGTACTATTGGAACATCCCTCCCCTTGCTGTTTGTTTTTGTTTTTAGATGTGGATAAAAACGTAATCACATGGCTCACAGAAGTCATGAAAAAAGGAATAAATATTAGCAGTACTGTGTCACGGGGAGAGAGGGTGACATCTGACTGCTGTCAAGCTTAATTTAAAATAGCCAGTCACTGTAGAGATGCACATGGTCCTTCCTGTCGATCTTCCTAATAGGAAGTACCGGCGGACAAGTGCAAGACGTGGGCGTGGGGGGTGCAGCGAACCCAGTCACTCGAGTGTCACTCTGGCGCTCGTCACGAAGCACCCAGTGGCAGGAGGCGGGGCCGGAGGCTCATGCCGGGCGACAGAGGTTTGAGCACGCGCAAGCTGCGTGACAAATGTACTGCCGGAGCATAGGGAGAGGAGGATCACGGCGTGTCGTGGACAAGATGTACTGAGCGAGGCGGAGGAGGAGGAGGAGGAGGAGGAAGCTGTCTGCGTGACGTCCCATCGGCCAGGCCGCTGAGTCACCCCCCCCCCCGGACGAAGGCAGCGGGGAGGTGCGAACGAATGGAACGGCTCGTTCTCTGTCCTCCCGTTGGACGAGGCGGGCACTCCGACGGACGGGCAGGAAGCGGAGGGATACAGAGGCATGGCGGCTGCAAGCTGTGCAGCGCAGATCCCTACCCAGTCAAGCACCACACAGCTACCCCCCACAAAATACTGTCTGGCACAGACTGCCATGTGCTGTAAGATACCAAACATTTATAAAAAAGAAAAAAAAAAAAACCCTGCCTAGTTAGTCATGATGAAAATACAGCAAAGAAAGAGGTGTTTGCTCTGCGATCTGCGGCAATCGCTGCCTCTTAAAGGATTATGGACAGATTACAGGTACTATATTTACACCAGGGATGAGCATAATAATACATGTACAGAATGTGTGCGTTGTGAGGATCTGTGTGGGAGGGGGTTTGTTTTTAAAGGTTTAATTTTTAAATTCCAGCCTCAACGTTATATTTTACTTAAATAAAATGATTTTAATATTGCCTCAATGTGTTCCATCTTTACATACACGTAATTTCACATTCAAAGAATCACCCAAGGAGTTTGCATGCCTCTCCTGTGATATGTGGATTATCTCTTCCTGGTCCAAAGACATGCAGCTCAGTGAATTGGTGTCTCTAAATTGCCCATAGTGTATGACTGTGTGTGTGTGTGTGTGTGTGTGTGTGTGTAAATGTGTGTGCCCTGCGATGGACTGGCATCCCATCCAGGGTGTACTCTGGCCTCGTGTCCTGTGCCGCCTGGGATAGGCTCCAGGCCCTACCCCCAGATAAGTGGATAAGTGGTTGGAAGGTATATGGATGGATAAATCAGCCAATAACACATCGTTTAACAGTTGTTGTGGGGTGGAGGTTGGAGCCTATCCCAAGCACCATAGGGTACAATGCTGGGACACACCAATGAATGGCATGTCAGTCATTCAATGAATCAGTTTTTTAAAAAAGTAATTCACAGAATGCAACACTGTCAACATAACAGTTCAAATCTGATCTCTGCTTTGCGTGTGTTTAGTTTGCATGCTCTCCCCATATTCATGTGGGTATTCCTGTTTCTGTCTACAATCCAAAACATGAGGTAAGCTGGTATCTCTATGCTGTACGGTGTATGATGTGCATGTCCTGCAATGGACTAGCATCAAGTTCAGTGTGTAGCCCCGCCTTGCGCCCTGAAATGCCTGGGATTAGCTCCAAGTCCTCCTGTGGCTATGACCAGGATAATGGCTTAGAACTAACTTCATGTTTTTAGAATGCAGGCAGAAGGGGGAGTACCCAGAGGAAGCCCACACAGACATGGGAAGAACATGCAAACCCCACACACACAGAGCTGGGCTAGGGAATCAAGCCCTGAACCCTGGAGAACCATGCTGCCAAGCCCAGAACCCTGGAGAACCATGCTGCCAAACCCAGAACCCTGGAGAACCATGCTGCTCATTATTCAAAATACATTTGGGATAAATATGAAAAGGAGCGAAAACTGTCTGTTAGTGGAGAACCTGAAAATAGTTTCAAACACCACTCGACAGAATATCTATTTTTACTAGAGATGGAATGGAAATGAGGCTGCAGACCCTACAGGGAATGAAAGTGCTGCATGTTGTCAATCACTGCTTCATTTAACCCAGGGGGAGGCAACAAAGCAGCCAATGGGGAGAGGGATACAGCACTTGGCGATTGACAGGGCACCGCAATCTCGCCTACCACTGCATCCAAAGCGTTATTTCAAAACTTTGTTTCCCAAACTTATATGTATCTGACCCAAATATGATACCCTGTACCTCCAAAGGATCGGAACACCGAGCACCTGCTGTTTATAACTCCATTGTTTGAGTAATAGTTTGACACGGTTGGTGTTTGCAATTGTAATGGGCATTAATTAACAATGACATCTGTTCTTGGTATCGTCAGGAAGGTGAAATAAATGGACCAGCGCCTTTGGGATGCTGCAGATGTTAAAGTCACTAAATGACTTTACAAAGGGACTTAGATGTCCTTGCTTTGTTCTAGTTTCCCTCTTTGAAAATGATCTCTGAACTGAAAAGCACACTTATACACCAATGTGATGTTTGGGTGAACTGAAGTAGTTTATTCATCAGTAAATCCATTATTCATTGTCCTGTGTTGCTGTGCATTTCCAGAGACCGTGAGCTGAATTTGCATCCTCCACGCTGCTTGCCATACACACTTTCCCTCCCCTACCTACAAACACGATTCTGTAAGAGCGACGCCCCGGCCCACAAACAGGGGAGTGCTGAGCCTAGCTTCACCGTGGGGACCTCGTTGGCAGACGGTGCTGCGGCAGAGCTCTCTCCTCCCCCCCCCGCAACCACGTCTTCCATCCTCCGTGCCGCCGGGCGCCCACTTCCATGTCTGCCGGCGTGACCACGCTCACACTGCCGGCTGGCGAAGCGCCTGTGCGGTGTAGTCACGCCACAGAGTCGAGGGTGGGAGCCGGGGAGGTGGAGCAGCAGGAAGCAGAGGAATATGCCTGTCGGGTCTGGGTAGCGTGAATAGCAATGAATCCAAGCGGCATCGTGTGAGATTTGTAGGGGCGCAAAATCAGACCAGGTCTCATCCTGACACACCTCGAAGGAGTGGGATGACTAAAATATGACCTTTACACTCAAGCCCGGTGTCATTTAACAGTTTGAAAATGGGATTTTTTTTTATCCATTTTGAGAGTTGTTAAGAGGTGTGTCAATGCGTACAGTATGTACAGAAAAAATAGCATGCATAACATAATTAAAATTCAAAGTGCAAGTATTTATCAGTAAAGTGCATCGGTGTTGGAATGAATTCTTATACATGTTGAAAGCACTAGTGACTGACTCCTTTTAAGTTTAATGGAACTAGGTGTCTGAAGGCATTACATAAACCACTTCCATCACATGGCCTCAGATAATTAAAGCAATTTGTTAACAGTAGCACCTTAGCTATGGGGGGCTACTTTAAATGCTGAGACTGTTAGAAAGTGAGTGGGCTCTTAGACAGCGATTCTTTCTTTTCTGGGTAGACATGATATAGGATGCTATCCAGGTTACAAGTCCAGTACATTCTTTTGTATTGCACCTTGAGCTCTGATTCAGACTGTCATAAAAGATCAGAGTGTCCTGCTCACTTTGCCTTTTAATGGATCATAGTGATTATTCACGCTATTCCTTTTCAAGCACTTTCAAGTAAATAAAACTTGTGATATAATTCATTTGGCATCCGCTCTAGAACATTTCCTCTCACATGTGCTCTGCTTGAAAGGATTTCAAGGTCACATGAAGAAGCAGGTATGGAATACTGATGGATGTATGGAAATCTTACTGGGAGCTACAAATACAAGCATACTCATTCCCATATCTTGAAAACACTGTGTGTTATTTGTTCTGTTATTCACTGTACTGTTAGACAGTTTTGTTGTGTGTACCGGCCTGCAATGACAATAAAGCATTCTATTCTATTCTATTGTTTTATCATTTATCATTTTGTCAATTGTAATTTATTGTCATGTTTTCATTTCTGTTGTCATGACTCTACAGAGCACACGCAAATAAGAATTTCACTGTAGCGAGTACGTCAACAATAAATAATGCATGAATCCTTGAATCATTTGGAATATATAGCAAAAAATATCGGTTGTCCAGAAGAGCTGTGATGTTTTTGTCCAAAAAGCAAACGATCTGATAAAAATGTGTACGCATCTGTGCTAAGAATTAAAATAACTAGGGCAACCTTTACGCTCGGGAACATCTCAAGCTCCAGTCACAGCTCAGTGTGTCAGAACACTTGCTAAATGGCGTGCCGGCGTTCTCACTGAGGCTATTGGTGAGATCTGCTGTGTTCCTGCTATAAATACCTGGGCAGCTAGCCAATGTGCCAAATGCCCTGTACGCATCTTAAACCTACGTTAGTACAGGCCAGCATTTCTAGCGAGAGTTTCATACCACAGGGTCACAGAGGCAGTACTAAACCAATGTTATTGAGGGAGAATATTTGCAGAATGCTCAGATGCCCTATCATAACACAGTTTACTTCCTGGACCCATCGACTTGTCTTGCTGTGGAACATTATGATTCAATAGCTAATATCTCCTTTGTAATTTAGAACTGGGATGGACCAAAAGAACTCAGATAATGAAAGCTTCCCAAGATGCATGTTTTAGAAGCTGACACTTAAAATGCTTGCTATCCATAGGTACAAAATTGATTTCACAAAATGTATAAATCACTAATATGGAAGTGAGCTGGTTGGTGATTTTTTTTATTAGTGGTGCAGTGTTAATAGGATCTCCCCTAGAGAACAATGTGCCCTTCTGAACACTGAAGTGCTTCGTATTGCTGATATAAATTAGTTTTGCGCATTAGCATATTAAACAAAGGGCAAAGAAGCCAACTGTCTGTTCCACATCTGCCTCAAGGTAGTACATTTTTTATCCTTCAGAAAATAAAAAAACTTCCAGTATTGCACTTTTCATGGTGCGCTGATCAGGTGGAGTGGGGTAGACATTACGCTCTGAGAACAATGCTTTATTTTCTGACGTGTTTGTGGTAAGATGCGATGGATAGATTTTGATTTGCGGAGAACCTCTTCTCTGTGAACTACATTTGCGATCATGTAAATGGCTGAAAACATCATTTATAGTTTAAATTTTACAATGCCATGAAATATCAATGGGACAGCAGGTGGTATACTGAAGACACTCTATTTATGATAGAAGGCTACCTCCCATCAATTGCTTTCGATAGGTTATATAGTTCATCTACTGGCCTACTGAATGCAATCCAACTTATCGCCATTTACCCTGGTCAGTGTCACCTGGAGCCTATCCCAGGCAGCAATTCAACTCAATTTAGAGGCAACAATTAACCTTACTGCTTGTCTTTGGACTGCAGTAGGAAACCACAGTGCCAGATTAAGATTAAGATTAAGATTAAGATTAAGAAGTTTATTGTCATATGAACGGTAAAACAGTCAGTTACACCATACGATGAAAATCTTACTCTGCATGTTCCGTCTGGACACAGTTGACACAGATCAAACATAAGATATAATATCAAAGACAGACAATGTAAGAGTGCAATGTAAAGATACAAACATATAGCGTGGTAGACAAATATACATAAAACATATCAATATGATACAAATATGAAGAAAGAAATTCCTTAAGTAGAGGTAGATAGGTGGTAGTATTGTCCTGTGTGTGTGTGTGTGTGTGTGTGTGTGTGTGTGTGTGTTGGGGGGGCTTACAGCATTGATTGGTCACAGATAGATCATATCAGCAAAGTCGGGGTGTTGGGGGGAGGGGCAGTGGATGTAAGTCGTTCACAAGCCTGATGACCTTTGAGTAAAAACTTTCCTGTAGTCAAGTGGTCCTTGATTTCACATTTCTGTAGCGTGTACCTGATGGTAGGAGTGTGAACAGTCTGTACTGGAGGTGGCTACTCTCCTTTATGATGCTGTGGGCCCTCCTGATGACCCGGGTGTGATAAACATCCTCCAGTGATGGCAGAGCTGTACTTATGATGGTTTGGGCAGTTCTCATCATGCGTCACAGAGCTTTCCGGCCCTTTGGAGTGGAGTTACCAAACCAGACTGTGATGCTGCTGGTGAGAATGATCTCAATAGTATCCCTATAGAAGTTCTTGAGGATTCTGGCTGGCATGCCAAACTTCCTCAGTCTTCTCAGGAAGTACAGTCACTGTTGAGACTTCTTTACCAGCTGAGTGGTGTTGTGGGACCAGGTGAGGTCTTCACTTAAGTAAATGCCGGGGAATTTAAAGACTTTCACTCTGTCCACCTCCGTTACACCAGTGTGCAATGGTGTGTGATGTTCTTGTCTCTGTGTGGATCCACAATCATCTCCTGAGTCTTGCCGGCATTCAGGGAGATATTGTTGTCCTGACACCACTCCAACTAAACCCTCCACCTCCCTCCTGTAGGCTGTCTCATCACTCTCATTAATCAGTCCAATGACTGTCGTATCATCAGCAAATTTGATGATACTGGTGTTGTTCTGGGAGGCAATACATTCGTGAGTGAAGAAGGTGTAGGGCGGACTAGGTGTAGGTGTAGGAGGCCTAGGTGTAGGTTTAGGAGGCCTAGCATACAGCCCTGGGGAGTTCCTGTATAGAGAATCCGTATGGTGGAGGAGTGGGCCCCCCACCCAAACTGACTGAGATCGGCTTATATGGAAATTCAAGACCCAGCTGCAGAGCGTGGATGGTAGGCTGAGGGCGAGGAGCTTGTCAGTCAGTTTTAGTGGGATAACTGCATTAAATGCCAAACTGTAATCAATGAATAAAATTTGTACGTAGCTGTCCTTATTCTCTAGGTGTGAGGGTAGGGTATGTATGGCAGCACTGACAGCATCCTCTGTAGACCTGTTAGCCCAATAAGTGAACTGGAAAGGGTCTAGAGTAAAGAGTCTAGAGAAAACCAACGGAACTCGATACACACACACACAATAAAGGTGAGATTCAAACCCCTAACACTGGAAGTAAGAGGCAGCAGTATTACCCACTGAGCCACCTTCTAACTCATACAAAAAAAACATAATTATGCTATTTCTTTTAAATGAATGGGGAAAAACGCATTAAATGGGGTACTTGTGTGTTTCCACCCATATGAAATTGCTCTGTTTTCTACGTCTCCCCGATTCTTTTGTTGCATGAGAACACAAAGAAGTTCACTGAGGAGAAGAAGGAAGATGTGGAGACATTTAACTACAGCCTTAGTGCATCTGTAGCCTTCAATTTCAGAGGGAGTACATGGTGGAGAAAATTTTAAGGATTCACAGTCATCATAATTACAGGCATGATTATGATTTTAAAAACAGAGTAAATTATGCCAATAGTAGATAAAGCTCACAGCAGTGCAAGATAAATGGCTAAAGAATGTCAAAACAACAGTTTTAAAAGAAATTTCCATATCAAATGAAATGTATTTCACCTTAATGGATACACCTGCACAATTAAGGCTATGTTTCAATGGACAGTGTCATACACTGAAGGGTATTTATTTAATCATACTAATTAGTGCTCTCATTAATTTAATGGTCAAATAATTCTGTAATCACTACAAAGACCACAGGATATATAACTTTACTGGGAATGGAATTGTTTGTCAGGGGAAGGTTTTAATGGAAAATGTTTGGAACGTCATGTTCGAAATCTGGTTAGTGACATTTTTCTGATGGTGTTTATGGGGTCATAAACAATATCTTATTGTGAAGTCAGTCATCTCACAGATTATGGAAATGCCATTCACATTGTTCTTTTCTGAAAGCCACTTTGAGTGATTTCTACTCAGTCAAGTCCTTGGCAGCCCATTTCACATTTGCATGAAAACACACAAACGCAATTGAATTTTAGATGACAGTTACTGTATGTAAGGCAAAAATCATCATTCACATCTGTAGTAAATGAAACGGTTGTCCATGACAATAACATAAATCACAGACAAACCACAAAATGAGACAAAAAGCTTTGGTCAGTTATGTAACCGCTTTAATGAGTTTTTTGCAAAATGCTTCAGTTATTTTGGGGCTAAATAAAAATAAATGCAATTGTACCTTCTCTTTGGATACAGTCAAACAAAACTGAAATGAAAAATCACTTAAGAGGAGTAGCTTTCTGGAACTCTATGGTTGTAAGACACAACTACAAGTATTATTACTGTCCACTGCATGATAATCACTTCATTACTTTAAGTACCAGAACTGGGGTCTTGAATTTCACACTGGCTGTCATCTGGATTGTTGTGCGTGAAGCTCAGGCAGAATCGAGCAGGTGTGACATATGGAGTTTTTTTATCCCTTTTATTGCAGTTAAGGGTTAGCTTCTGAATGCTCGTTGCAAAAACTGAACATGCTGAGACATCAAAAGGAAGTATCTGAAAATAGCTCGAATAGGCATGGGGACTGTAATAGAACCCACTGTTTATGGGGGAGCGTGTCTCCCTCTGAATGGGGTACAGAGACAGGGACTACTGAACAATATAGAGACGGCTAATAAAAAATGGCTGATTTGATTCTTGATCCTATACATTTTTTTTTTTACTCCACCAAAAGTTTATGTGCCCAAATTAATCACGTTTGTTGTTGAAATCCTCATAACCCAGTACTGAATAAATGGCTGAAAAATAGATAGATATGTAATTAGTGGTTGTTAACTGGATCACTACTAGCTCTAAATTGCCCCCGTCCCAACGTTTATTGGAATGTGTTGCCAGCCTGAAATGCAGAAAATTAAAATTGTTTACATAATTTAAATCAACCAATTAGTCATTCATTATTTCATTGTCCTATCTGCTTATCGTATGCAGGGCCTGAAGCCTACCCCAGAACAGAGCACAGGCTGGGGTACACCATGGGTGCAATGCCAGTCCATCACAGGGCATACGCACAATAACACAATATGGGTGACAGAGAGTTGGCAGTCCGCTGAGCCACATATCTTTGAAAGACGGGAAAAGTGTGCGGAGAAAAACGATGGAACAGAAGATCACAGAACCTCCACACAAACAGATGGGATTCTAACAACCTGAAGTGGACATTGTGGGTCACAAATGTACAATGAATTTTCATTGATGCAAATAAAACCGGCCCATTTTAGGATTCATTTTACGAGAACCACTCATGTCAAACCAGAGTGAGCCCTGAGTCTATCCCTGGAAACAGACCCTGGATCAGTCCATCACAGGAAAGACTCACACATTCAAGAAGCAATTTAGAGTTATCGATGCATGGGTGTCCATCAGCCATGGGAGGAATCCCACTCAAGGACAGGAGAAATATACACTCTCACAGCTTAGACTCAGAGCCTCTGAACAAATGGAATTATCGCAAATCTGAGTAATACATGTGACGTGTAACCTGATTGTTTGGTCTCTAATGTAAAATTTACTCAGATTCTTTGAGGGGGCCGAGTGAATCATTGGGTAGCATTGCTGCCTCATCCCTCCAGGGTAGGAGTTTAAATCCCACCTCTTTGTGTGTGTGTGTGTCTGTGTGTTGGATGCTCTCCCTGTGTATCGTGGGATTCCTCCTACCATCCAGACCCATGCATTTGGTGTCCCTAATGTCTTTATAGTTAGTGCATATGCCCTGTGACAGACTGGCATAGATTTCAGCCAACACTTTCTGAACAAGAGAGGATTTCTTCAAGATGCAGCTAATACTGGCTTCTTGATTTAGTTCAATAATCATAGGTAAATTTAAGTTTTTCAAAGTGACATACACTCTGCGGTCAGTTTATTAAATGCAACTGCTCGTCAATGCAAATACCCTGCTCTTCAAAACAGCCAATCATGTGCCTGCAACTGAGCACGTGCAGCATGCAGACAGGGTCAAAAGGTTAAGTGACTGGCTACTCCAGTTTTGTGTGTGGAAGTTCCTCGTTCTCCTTATGACTGGCATTTTGTCCAGCCGCTTAGGTCAACCATAACCCTGTACCGTGTATGTGGCTGGAAGATGTATCGATCTGCTAGTTTTTGTAAGGAATGTTTCCCGTGAAAACAGTGGCCAACACCAATCTAGGATTCTCCTTCTTTAAGATGCAAGAAAAATTTGCGAGCCTGTTGGTATGGAAGATGATCAAAAAATTAACAAGCCAATTAAAAGTACAGTTTCATGTTATTTCTGGAAGCATCTAAATGTTCTTTCCTGTTAGTGACAGCCAGAACGACACTGACAACTGTGGTAAACTCTGGTCACAGCAGACTCTTCCGCTTATGCTGGGAGATGCACCCACTCATATCGACACACCCACACAGAGAGAAGTGCACGGTACGTGTGTAAATCAGACGCAGACGGTGTGTCGCAGCAAGGGCACATTTCTCGGCATGCCTAATATCCTTGGCCGATCAGAATAATGAAAGTCAACCAAGGAAGATCACTGGAAATTTCCAGGATGTAACATAACTAGCTGTCATTAAAATAACTGTTCAAGTCACCAAACTCCCCAGACCATCTTTGTATTTACCTTTAACAAGGAGACACATCATTCACCCTAGACTGGTACCTATGGCTCAGATGAAGTGCCAGCCACACCATGTAGCTTTAGCCATTTCACAGATTAGCGCCATATTTTTATTTCATAAGCACATTCAGTTTATGAATCTGTTTCCTGATCTCAAAGTTTGACTGTACACGTCAGCATCATTGCTGGTAAGTTAACGGGATCTTTTTTCACTTGGTTTTTTTTTTTGACTTTGCTTTTGAAGCTTTCTCAGGTTGGCTGACTACAAACCGATCTGTGTTTAGCAACATTTCACAAGCACGAATAACATGATGAAACGGTGGCGGCAGAAATGGCAGCGGTTTCCCTCCGTGTCCTCAGAGTACTTGCGAACATATCCATCTGCTGCTCATACAGTGGCATCGCGTTGGCTGGGAACACCACGTTCCTATTTTTTCTGTACCTCCCTACAAGTCTGCACAATGTCTGAACATCTCCATGGCAACCACGGCGCTGCAGTCTGGGCCCGAAAGGCTCTCAGTCTAAGAAGCCAGACGAAGTGATAGACCGAAATTGTGTAATCATCTGGAATATGTTGTGAAGTTGGGGCTTCTTTCGTAAACTTGGGGTAAAAGGAAAGAACATTTGAAAAGTTTCTGTAACGTTAAGATCCTCGTAGTTGATTCATTATAATTTACTGCCGCTGTCATGTTTACACACTGCACACCGGCACAGAAGTAAATTCTTTTGAAATCTTACATGTCATAATAGCTTTGAATTCCATCAGAGGTACGACTGGCTCTTGGTAAGTATTTGGGACGCACTGAAAGGAGGAGATCAGTACAAACTTATGGGAAGTCAATTTAATCTCTTTTTTTTAGCACTGTTTTCAAACACAGATTCAGAAAATATAATAGACAATACAGCACAGCGCATGCGGTAACGAAGGACATCAAACCATGAACTATGACAAGTGTGTCTGTTTCAGTCAACATGCATGATATATCCATTAACAAGCAGAAGATCTTGTTTTGCAGCAACTTCATAAGATTAATCTTCTAATAAACAATGTCTGATATAATAGTTTAGTAAAGGACACACAGCAGTCAACAAAACATGTATGTACACTACATCAATAAATCACTAACATTTTGAGCAACAAATTTCTTGCATTATTTGGTTATTTCTTGGGAAATGCGACTGTGTGTTTCAATTACAACAACGTCTCTTAGACCTCAGGCCAAGCAAAGTAATGCTATGTACGCATGCAAACTTGCCAGGCTTGTGCTAAACCTCAGCATGCTGTTTATGGTTCACAAGTAGGCCTTCCCTAAACTTTGGCACTGTTTACAACTTTTAGTCCACTTGACAGCCGGCAGCCGTCGTTAATGTCAATTTCACTGCAGGTCACACCCGTGGCCCATGACTCTGACCAGAACAAGTGCTTGGAAGGTGGATGGATGGATGTTACTGAAAGTAATGTACTAACACATATCGAATCAGGTCAATAGAACATAGGTCATTAAAGAAATCTAATTTATAAATCAGACAACAATTAAATATAAAAAGCTACTGAAAAGCGAACCTTGCAACACTCCCTTGCTACATGTGCACTGCTGTGGGACTGGTGAGATCGATCAAAGCCATTTTCTATATAAAGGCTATTCAGGAAAGAGACCTTGAGTCTATTTAAATTGATGCAATCATCATGTACAAGATTTGTCAGGCTCTAAAATATCAACGCAACCATGTGACAGCAATGTGCATGTTTTTAAGAGTGACATTTGTGTCAACATAGTAAGACTGATACCATTTAAATACTTAAATCCTTTATTACTTTTAAGATATTTTGCATGACTGTTTTAAGACAGAAAAGTTTCAAATCCTGTTTAGAGGTTTAAATATTCTTAATTCACTGGGCTGTATATAGTAATATATTCATTGCTGAGCAAATAAGGAATAAGAAATGTAAAATTACAATGGATTTTGCATTGGAGTAAGTATACTCAGATCATGCCAAAAAAAATCCCTGGGCTTTAACCAAAGCAGATGCAACTCTTAAAACATGCAGGGTTTTCTGGACATGGCACCATTTCAGGATGGAAGCAAAGATGTAACAATAGAACAAAAGAGTATTAACAGCATCACTGGATTTGCATCACAGCACAGTTCATAAAAACACAGCAGAAGTGAAGGCCTGTTTTGATCCACAGGATATACTGAAATACTGTGTTGTTCTCCACTTATTAGGTCTTCCTTGATGCACAGGTTTAGAAGTCTGAGAAAGTTCCTGCCAAAATAATACTAATAATAACAGGCTACTAAAAATACAACATATTTCCTTCTTTCCTTCCTTCCATCCATCCATCCCTAATATCAGTCAGGGTCATTGGAGAGTATGGAACCTAATCCAGACAGGACAGAGCACAAATACTTTATTTCCTAACAAATATGAAACTTAAAATAAGGCCATAGATAATGATTCTGACTTTATAAGAAACATTCACAATGTATTATTAAAATGTTTATTCACATCTTTCAAAATATTTTGGTATAGTTTAATATGTTTGAGACAAGAGACTGAAGACAGTCAAAGATCATCAGAGTAATCTGTGTTGGGTTCCTGTTTGGAATTACAAACAGAGCACGTCAATAACCATCTCTCTGAGCTTCTCCTGACACCTACTGGTGTCTCTACAACCATCATTTATCACTGAAGACCAGCACTATAAACTTGGAAAAAGTTTTGTGGATTATTCATTTTACACCTTACTTACAAATATATACACAATTGCGATTTTCAGCATACTGCAATCAACAACCAGTTTTAATCAGATAAAATATTTCATTACATTTTATTTATAAAAATATGCAAACTTGGGCGGTCTTAAGCATATGTGAATTGTCGGCAGGAAGGCTGTCAGCAGATCATCTGAGTTCATCCATGTGAGCGACTGATTAATACTGGCTGGATGCACCATTGTTAATACTTTATATCTTTAACAGTTTCACTTTCATTACCCACAAACCTGGCTCAAGCCATGTGGAATTTCCATCTCAGTTCCCTCCTCTTCCTGGCTGATACTTCCTGTTCTCATGTTATCCACTAGCTGGTTCATCTCCATGTTAGTTCAGACCTTATTCTGTTCCAAACATAAATCTGCCTCTGGTGCTTGGTCTGCACCCAGCATTACTGAGTCTTCAGTCCCCTTCTGCGACTCGTTCTTCTGCTGTAGCTTTGTCTTGCTCAGACCCTTCCGCATTCTCCAGAAATATCGCAGGTTCTTCTCAGGGTATGAAACTTTTGCGAGGGGCAGTCTGTGTACGGTTTGGGTTTCCATAGTGACCAACAAGAAGGTGAGGGCAGAGAGGCAAAAGGGCCAGGTACTGGCAGGCAACCTGAGCTGTTCACGGATACGAGAGAACGTCAGATCAGCGGGTGAAAGTTCAACGACCCGAACTGTTCACGGATACGAGAGAACGTCAGATCAGCGGGTGAAAGTTCAATTTGCCGCCTGTTTACATACAGAACTAATAACACCTGTAATTACAAAATACGTCTTCAGAAAATGTGCTACACACCAATCACCATGAGCAGATTAGTTGGTTACAAAAAATAGCAGTACCAAAAAAACACTGAGCTAGCTAATAGCTAACCCCTGAGAAGCTTAGTTAACCTCAATGTATTATTTTGATGTGCATTTCAATCAGCTTGCTGCAGAATGTTTCATTTTAAAATGGTGACAATCACATTCCATCTGGCTATGTTCCTCGCTCATTAACACTATTTTACACACAAGTTAGACGTGACACAAACTGCCAGCACCCCAGTTTAGAACCGTGACCCAAAGAGAATTACTGTGATGCGACTCTTAGCTGTTACACGTAAAATCCGAGTGCGTTCACAACTTCGGATTTGAGGAAGAAAGGAAAAGAAGAAAAAACATGAATGAATGGCAGGTGTTGGAAGGATAATTCTCACGCACTTTGTTTAAAATGATAAAAGTGCAATCTTAAAAACAGAGAGCTGGGCATGCAACTCACGCTGAGCTAGTCCTGAATCTCCACAGAGTCACGCATCTTGCATTGTGTCTTTCGAAAATACATTTAAACATCTTTGCATAGCTGAAATCTGTTCAGATATAATTCCACCCATTTAGGTACATTCCCAAAACATCATACCCTATCTCACTGAGCTCATTAAAATATACTTACTCTGGACATCACATTTGCAATGGCAGATCCCAGGTATGCACAAAAAAAAGCTGAGAAGACGTAAAAAAAACACAATTAGTATTATTTCTTGTGTTTGGTGCACCCCTAAATTAAAATGCAGAGACCAATGACAGCGGACTGGACTGCTGAGACTGACCGCAGGCGATGGACAGGAGATGGGTCTGCCACGTCAGCACATAGAACACGCCACCGATTGCGATGCAGGCCAAGGCGCTGTTATAGCCCCATAAACCCAAGTAGATGTCCTCAAAAGGTGCAGCGAGAGCCAAGCCTAGATGGGAAATGTTAAGTGATTTAATGTTTATGGTAACGCACCATTTATAACCAGTTAGACATGTGGCACGGTGGCTAGCATGATTGTCTCACACCTCCAGGGTTGCAGGCTCGATTCCTGCCCTTAGCCCTGTGTATGGGGAACGAGTTACTATCCCTAAAGTTCCGAGAGTGTGCCCCCTGTGACAGCCAGGCATCCCATAAAGTCTATCCCTGCCTCATTCCCTGAGCTGCTTGGGGTACCAGCAGACTCCAGGTCCCTGGTACACCCATGAACCCATTCTGGATAAGAGGTTATGGAAGATAAGTTGTTTCATTGTTTACTCAAGGGGCGGTTTATCTGCCCCTGTTTTTGGAATGCACAGACGACGCCATGGTCAGGTATCATGGCATTTGCATGCGTGCCATGCATGTGTATTGAAGAAGATAGCCGGGAACCACGCACATGCAGAGCAAAACCTAAAATGAAATACAAACCTGACATCTGCATTAAAATGAAAGCAAATTACAAACTGTAGTCTTTTATAAAACAGATTTTGCAGATTTATCAATCGTAAAATCAGTTAATTTGTCAGAGCAGACAGAACCTTTCTCCTCATAGCTTCTGATTTCAGCACTGCATTAATAAAAAACATTTTTTTAAAAACCCATCGGCTCTGTACAAATTAGCTCAATCCCTGTCATACACAACTTCTCCGGTGAAAGTGTTGTGATAAGGGTCATTTCCTTTTGAAAGGAAGTTTTTATTTCGACACGTTCTTACCCGATACCATGCCAACAGCTGAACCAACAATTGCATGCAGGCATATGATTGGAGATGAAATAAACAATGCCAAAATGATGATGCCTCCTGCCCAGGCACTATCGCATCCATACACCTGCCCAATGCCAACAGGAATGGCACGGAAAAGCTAAAAAAGTTAAATGTGAATTACGGAACTAAAATCAGACCCGGCTGTTGACAGAAACACAAGCCCATAAAGCATTTTAAGATAGATGACTAACAAAAAGTGGAAAATAACCAGGTTGTTATGTTATTGTTACAGTCATCTCTCCTGATTTCATCTAGAATACACTTTGATTCTTTGTTGAAAACATGACTGGTGGACTGGACTGAATTCCACGAGAATATTATTAACATACACTACTTTGTAAGTACCGCACTTACTTAGAGAAGAAAAATAAAAACACTTACCAGAGCCACATCTGTATCAGAGAGGTTGGTACTCCATGGAGAGGATCTTGGTTCAATTAGAACCTGAGGGAAGTGATTATTATAATGCCCAGTTGCTGCTATGTGGATGCAGACCAAAATATTGAATGGCAGGGTAAAAACTGGAAGGTCCCACTTGCCATTGACAGCCCCCAAGGCACTCGAAAGAACTGGGCTGTTAGAAAGAATATGTAAATGTTCTGTAATGGTACTTAAGGAACATAAATGTTATTCATGCACCATTTCAAAATTACTGCTACATCTAAGGAGAATGATTCATGTGTGATATTATAAAATAACAAGCAAGAAGGAATAATCTATTCTTCATGAATTTAGCATGAGGAGTGTCAATATCCACAAATTTTGTCCTACTTTCTGAACATATAAGAATTATTTTTAAAAGAATAATCTTGCATTGCTGAAATCAAAATATGGAACTCCACACTGTACATAAAATATGACAGCTTGTTCTGTGGATACCTTTGGGGAAAAACCTAAGCACCACAGGACAAATAAACATGTTTTTATCAATAACATCACCAGCTTTGATTGGTTAGATAAGGATATTCCCCCCCACCACAGGTTTTGAAGCTTCATTTATTCATTCATTGTCTGGCTCCTCCCAAGGTTTCTTCCTCTTGAGGGAGTTTTTCCTTGCCACTGTCGCCTTTGGCTTACTCTCTGGGGACTGTGGGCCCAGGACTATGTAAAGCGCCTTGTGACTGCGCTCCGTGTTAAAAGCGCTATATAAATAAAATTGAATCGAATTGAATTGAATTTAATTTAGCACCAGCACTGATTGACTAGTTCAGAATACTCCCACCCATCACAGGATTTGAAGCCTCATTTGTCCCATCACTCAAACTAACACTCACCATGCTACTGACATGAAGACATTTGGAAGCAACAGGAACCAATACCAGTCTCCTTGTCCATTAAATACAGCCATTAGAAGACCAACAAGGATTCCATTATAGCCATGCAAACCTGAAGATATGGCTTCTCTAAAAATAAAATGTTTAAAGTTGACAAGTTATAATAATTCACATATAAGAACATAAGAGTGACTTCTAAACTAAAAAGTTCTACGTACATGCATGCATTCATCATCAGACTTCCTATTTCAAACAGAGCTGGAGGGTGTGTAGGAGGGCACAAGGCTGGGATACAGCCTGGATGGGATGCCAGTCCATCACAGGGCACAAGGGTGGGGTACAGCCTGGATGGGATGCCAGTCCATCACAGGGCACAAGGGTGGGGTACAGCCTGGACGGGATGCCAGTCCATCACAGGGCACAAGGCTGGGATACAGCCTGGACGGGATGCCAGTCCATCACAGGGCACAAGGGTGGGGTACAGCCTGGACGGGATCCCAGTCCATCACAGGGCACAAGGGTGGGGTACAGCCTGGATGGGATGCCAGTCCATCACAGGGCACAAGGGTGGGGT
>JAACJT020000095.1:8083030-8096697 GCA_009936485.2 Gymnarchus niloticus | reverse complement strand
AGCCTGGACGGGATGCCAGTCCATCACAGGGCACAAGGGTGGGGTACAGCCTGGACGGGATGCCAGTCCATCACAGGGCACAAGGGTGGGGTACAGCCTGGACGGGATGCCAGTCCATCACAGGACATACGCATATGATTTAGCTACATCGATTAGCCTAACAGTATGTCTTGGGACTATGGGAGGGAGCTGCAGTACAATAAGGAAACCCACATGATGTAGGGAGAAAATGTTAACTCCACACACACAGAGCAAAAGCAGGACTAGAACAACAGGGCTGCCTACTGAGCCACCAATCTATCGTCTAACATAGAATGAGGAACAACACATTAAACATAATTTTGTCATTGCTACTTTTCTATTTTGTCCTCCTGAAAGTCTAAAATTTTACAGGAGGACTTAAAAGGACATGTCTTTCTTTGTAATTTGGTCCTATAATTAATCAAAAGAGTATTTCAGAAATCAAGCAGAGCAAAAAACACCTGTGGGAGAACCAGCTGTTACAATGCATCAGTGACTCTTAAGGGGAACAAATAAGCACAGTCCAATAGGAAGAGGTACCTGCTTTGTTTGAGGACAACAGCGGACACAGTGGCAATCAGGCCTCCTATGAAGCCATTCAGTGCCCACCAGGCATTCTGCAGGGACAGTCCCCCAAAGATAATGAGCCCGCTGAGGGGGTTATTAACAAACATGACCTGAGCAGCTCCTCGCAGAATCCAATCTAGGAGCTGAAAAGGTAGAAACTGCCCTATAACGAGATAACATCGTAGGAACCTGCTGAGATACTCGGGTGAAATGTTTTTGCGAACGGTCAAGTTCAAAATACATTTTCATACGCTGATGTGTTGCACATATTGATATTTACTCAGGAAACATGCATTAATGCTACATTTATGCTGCTTGGAGTAAACTATGTTAAATCGGGTTGAGGCATTGGATGTCGTCTCACTTTCCATCCATTCTCTAAAAAGCTTCATGTCGCCAGAGATGTACGAGGCCCCTCTTGAAAAGCAAGGCCATAGTCTCTGAAGGAAGCTGGGCCTCCCGCTCTGAGCTTTCATTCTCATTGGCTGCTGCTCCATGTCAAACTGAGATGATTGGCTGCCCATCAGAGTACGGCGTTGCTGTAAGGAAGATGTGTTAATGGTGCATTTCATTCTAATATTTATCAAATATGTCTATATCACTCAGATAATGGTACGCAGACAAAGGAGAACTCCTTGATTTTTAAGAGGCGATCGAATTTTAGTTTATTGAAATCAGCACTACCAAAATTGACTGTTTAGTCATTTAGAGAAAAAAGCTAGCTATATATTGGAGAGCACAAAGCAGCAGCTACTTACTATGTATTGTTCGACGATTCCTGTTATATTGTCATTTACTGTTTATACTAGGAAGCCAAGGAAAGGAAGAACATGCACTGAACAGCTGCCAGACAGGAACAGCCTTCCTGCAGAGTGTGAGACATTCTTTTCCTGCTCCTACATTTTTTCCTCCATTAAAATTACTGATGTTTTATACAAAGCAAATTATATTTAATGTGAAATTAACTTTCTCCATGGATTTCCATTAGTTAAATCTCCAGCTCATGTATTACATCATCTATTATTTCACCTCACAATTATTCAGATGATGTAATTTTGCAGACTTTGAAGAAGTTTGTGATAGTCAGGAATATCACTCCATCTTTTTTATAAATCGCTTAATCCAATTCAGGGCTGCAGTATCAGGAATATCCCAGCACACACACACGGGAACACCTTAATGTGCTTAACTGAAATCAAGACAGTAAGTTCTGTACAACAGACCATGAAACAAAGAATCAGTAAAACCGGGTCATCTTTTATAACCTGCATTACAAAAGAAACAGGATTTTTCTTGCTCATTGTCAGTGGGGAAAAAAAACTGCGCCAAAAATGACTAGCGCAGTCAAATCGGAGTTTTTAACACTGAGTAACCATTTATTTTTTGTGATACTGTGACACCCAGTGTTAAAAGAGCACAGCCAGCCGTGATATTCCGCATTCCTCCTGCAAAGTACAATTCCGTAACCTTCAATCCAAACAGACTGCTAAAAACTTATGCTACATTACATTGTATTTAATATGGGCCAGGCTAAAGCTGTTCATTAAGGTCAACCTTCGTGTTTTATTTTCGCTTTTCAGTATTCAGTTACAAATATCCGTTAGATGAAACAGCAACCATAGCCTATATCAAAATCTTAAGTGATATACCAGTTCATCCTAGCAGACACCCACGTGACGTATATTAAACACAACACAATCAATAACACTCGTAAAAATTACTGCTTAAAACGGATTTAATCGTCGTTCCATGTCATGAAGCAACGGGAATCTCGAAAAATCCGCACAACTATGTGGTTTTCACGTGTACCACCAGAGGCCGCTGCAGTGCCATCTGAATCAGCACCACCATGTGTTGCTTTCAAGTGTACCACCAGAGGCTGCTGCAGTGCCATCTGAAAAACTCCGCTTGTACACATTCCCGAGATACGAATATTGCTCATGCAAAAAAAGAGTATTATTTTAAGACATCAGTCGTGATACTGATGCAAAATACAAATTCACACTTCATCAATCACTGTTACCTAATACCGTTTACAAAAAGCAGCAAGGTTACTATAACCTGGTTTGAAAAACACATCGACGTGTAACGTTATGTTAGTTGCAGTGTACAATCTGTAATTGTGCATTTCTATGAAAATGTTTAAGTGGACTCTGGGATGTTGCCTTCGGCAACGCATGGCCATTATTCCTTGAGTCTACACTGGATTAGTCTCTTAGAGCACACACCGACACTCTTACAACATAACCCCATACTTACGTGATTTAGGTTATAGGTTTATTTCAGCATGCATCGAGTGAACGAAAGCATAAAATAGAAAGAAGACTCGGGCGAGTATTTTAGTTTTCATATAAATAAGTGAAACGGCCCTCAAATATATAGGAAAATCTCCATGAACTGAATTTTGGGCTAAAAGACATTGTGGATTCTGTAACTAATGCTGCTTTGAAATTAATGCATGCTGGCACTTCGATCTAAAGAGAAACATGACGTTTATGTTCCCCAGGGTTCCATATCTTGACGTACTGTGTTTCTTATGCAAATTTACAATGTCATATTAAGTCTAGCAAACAAGGTAAACCATGTCACAGGGCTCACCGCAGACAACATATACTAAAAGTTAAAATAACACTTTGACAAGAAAATAAACTACATAATAGCCTATAAGTAGAATGCATCTGTAACCAATCATGTGTTGGATTTGTTTTGAAGTTTTTATATTGGAATTAATGAGGAAGAAATTGCAGCCTGACTGCAATCCGCACAAGACGTTTGTCATGTTGTCATAAAATACATCACTTTAATACTGCTTCAATGTATTAAAAAGTAATTTCGTTAAGTATGATCTGAGAAATAATTTCTTTGAAGTTGGTACACCGAGGTGCAAAGTAGAACAACAGCCTTACACACTCAGATTTTTTTTTCAGTTTTTTTCAGATTTTACTCTTCATGATGTAAACAAACACACTTACACTCCGTTACCTCCAGAAGTTTCCACCGACTTTTATGTGTCCGTGTCCGTTTCCGTTTCCGTTCATGACATGTAGTAAAACTGTCTCTGTGTCTGTGTTTAACCCCGACTTTGCTATGTTTTTTTTCTTCAGACAGCAGCAAATTTAGAGTTTGTTGCAGTCACTACAGGTCGGATTTTAACAGCGGCATTTAGTTTCGTTTGGAGCTTATATTTGTACCAGCAAGTACCGGGCAATACGTGAGAAGGAAGTAGTCACGTGATTGACTCTCTGTTATGTCGGTCTCTTGCATCAAGGCCAATTAGCCTTGGAGACCTGTTCCTGTACCATTTTGTCGGTCTTTAGAGAGCTTTTAATTCATGTTTTTCTAGCTACTACAAATACAAACTTTGGTGTATGTGAGTTATATCATTTCTTAGCTTTGAAAGTTAGAGGCCCTGGGGTACATGCCCCCACCCATGTTGAGAAAATCGACTACATTTCATAATACGCTCATCTTCTGATGGCACTAAGGCACGTCGGTAACTGGCAAATGGAAGCCAGACAGGACAAAGGACAGCTTCAATCATTATACTGTATACTAGTCATAATTTAATAAGATGAACACAGAAGACTGGCTGAAATACTTATACATTGAAAAGTTGTTGAACAGCCTGTATTTAACCATGCTCATTATTAATACCTTGTTAGATCTATTTGACGAAGAAGGAGGATGGTGTAACGGTGAATGTGATGACATAGCTTACAGAATCACCTGACCTCAGCCATATTGAGTTGGTCTGGGATGATCGACAGCCAGTGCAGATCATTTCTGAGCATTTCTCCTGCAGCATTGGAACCTTTGGGAAAAAAAAAAAAAAAACCTTGACTCTTAAATTAATTGAATGTATATGCAGTAAATTTTGATATTAAGACAAACATAATAATGCTTTTAAACACAGCACAAAATTTCTCTATATTCACTTACAAACACAAAAGAAATGCCTCTCTTCATTATCTAATATTTGAATAATGAGTCAATGGTACTTTTTAGGTGCCTCCGGTGTAATTTTCTTTCTACGCGTCTATTCAAGTTTAAGGATCAAGAGTGTACATAGCAACTGGGAAGATGACCTATCTTGGCAGATGGAAAAATGCTTGTAAATATATTTCTTAGAAAGAACTGTTTTGTTACATAATACTATAACACATATGTAAAGTCTTACATAATTCAAGTTAGCATTTATAGTTTTTCTTTAAATATAAAGATCTCTTATGTTAAATTCCATGGTAAACCGGAGGTCAGCAGAAACTTACAATACTTACAATTCAATAAAAAAAAACAACTTCTGAATTACATGTGCACATTTATTAAAAATTAAAGGTAATTATACACCCTGCATAGGATGTAGCGGTTTGGAAGATGGATGGATGGATGGATGTGTATGAGTGAGGGAGAACACAGATGTAGATGACAGCGCAGCAGAGTTAGCCCTAAAAATACCAAACTTCTGTTGATAAAAACATTGATAATGATGTTTTAGTGTGTAATCTGGCAAAAATAACACATTTTCTAAATATCATGAGCTCCTGGTGTTGCATTTCACAAACTAATTCACTGTGGTACTTATCACAAAGGAATTAGGAATCTGCAGGGTTCACAATTTTTCAATATTTATTCAACTGCTCAATTCAACAGTTACTGACAAAACATCTGGCTTCCATCTGTTCTAAGAAATCAGGCACAATAAAAGCTAAAATTGACACGACGATAAATTAATTTGATCAAATTAATCTTATGACTGACTAAATTAAATGTAATGGTAGAGGAACTTGTCTAATTTAATATGCAAAACCTACATAGTTGATGTCTCTCAAAATATGACAGTTTAGATATCAATTTTTGTTTCAGTTAAAACTGCAAAATGTTGAAATTCATATGTACACAGACTTGTAACTGTCATTACTGAATGTATTGGTTTGTTAGTCAGTTGTCCATATTAATGTTTTTTAGGTATGGATTAATTATTGTAAAACCCCTAAAGCAACATCTTTCATGTACATTTAATTATAAGGGCTTACACTTAATTATGTTATTTTATATTAATTATTTTACAACACTGATATGTACATGCATGGTTGTGCAAAAATGAGAAAACAAGGTTAATAAATAAAACGTTTATGACGTAATTTAGCCTTTGAAATACACAATACAGATTCGATATGGAAAACGGTGCATGAAAAGCATTTGCCATATTTTATAGACCAGTAAGTGGATATGTTACAAATAACTTGCTAGAAAATAAACAAGCTGTTCTATAAGCATTAAAAAGGTGGTAAAAATATCATGTTCTGGTCCATTTTAGTAACAGCTAGTGTCGTGTAATGACTATACAATAGTCTGGGAATGAAACACAAAGACGATTCAATATTCAGAAATACCATGGCCGTTTGGAGTTCTGAAAGTTCAAAGGTATAAATGTAAATCCAAGCAGCATCATTTCATAACTGGCATGTAGGTGTGGTAGCATCACCCGCTGCTGTAAAGAAACTGAAAAAATAACTACTACTGTCTCCATGACAACTAACAGATTGCTTGTAAAAATCGTCGCTTATGCTTGTCTTTTATATGCAAGTGAAACTGAAGAATGGAAATGCGTTTTATTGACTGAGCATGCAGTGCCTTCTGAAAAGATGCAAAAAATGTACATTAAATCTCTTATGCTGGGTCTCACTAAGGTGAGAATGGGCACAGAAATGGGCCGCATGCAAATGGAGAAGCAACACATTTTAGAATTCAACACAAAAAGAGTCATCCATCCATCCATCTATCCATCCATCCATCCATCCAGTACAGTGTTACAGTGTGCCTTCTTTGGAAGCAAGGAGGCTGAGGCAGGGAATCTCCTATTCACACATGCAATCACAATTCAGAGATTCTTTGAAGCGCGTGTTTTTTGATATCGGGAGGAAATTGCAATACGCAGAGAAAAGTGGCAAGAGCACATGGAGAGCATGTTAATAGCATACGCACAGAGACCCTGGGGCACGATAAAAATCATCGGTCAATATGTGTCCTTTTTTATTTTTAAGAAAATAGCCAGTTTTAACCATAATAATAAAATGAAGCTGCAGTGTAACCCATCCATGGATTTGATAAAGATGTTCAACAATATCTTCCTGGTGTTTGAATTCCAGCTGTTTTTGTTTCTGATAACTGCACGTTATCCTTAATAAGAACTGATGGACAGTTAATCATGGCCGAGAGAAAGGGTCCATAAGGTCTTTCCCTTACAATGTGCAAAGGATGACTCCAAACAAGACGAGATGCAATGTCAGCGTATAAAATGTCTCGTGACCTTCATCAGTGTCTAAATCTCTGAGGTGACAACTTTGATTATTTTATTGTAGGTTGGTAATTATTTCCAAAATAAACCTAACCTGGCAACAAACATAGAAGGTAATTATAGCTTATCCGTTCATCCTCCCCTTTTCTGTTCATCTTATCCAAACGAAGACCATGGTAAGGGGATTAATGTCTTACGCATATTCTCTGTTGTGCTAAGACCCTCTTAGATAAACGTGTCAAACCCTGTGTCCTTGACGTCTCCATGTGCCTTCTCTGCATCCTGTCGCCCCTTAGAGTATTCCAGTTTTCGAATCTTGATTAAATCACCTTGTTCCATTTACTGAGTTGTTGACTGAGTGAATTACAGGATGTAAATCACATTAAAATGAACACGTTAGCTGAGGACCTGCTATAATTTTTCAATCTCTTCCCATCCCCAGTAGATATTTAGAAACAGAATGATTTTCCCTAAGCAGCAGCTGCAATTTCTCAGAATAACTGAATGAAAAGCTGGAATATGATGGTTCCTTATTAGCTAGCATAAAAAAAAAAAATAATAATAATCACTGAGCCGACACTGCAAATGACTCCATTCACCCACAAAACTGTCATGAGTCACACTGTTGCCATGGTATCCGAGGCATCTGCTCCTCAATTTATTCCCATAAAAAAAAAGACATTTCTTCAGAGCTCTTGACAGATAAGGTATGCAGATTGATCACTTTCAGCTGAACAGAAGTGCAGCAGAAAGGAAAAAAAAAAAGATAAGTGGGAAAGAAGTAAGGCTGAAATAGTTCAGTTTAAAGTGTCATATTTGATGTGGCAATTTTCAGTGAAGCTGATTCATGCCGCATTTACATATCAATGTGATGTTGACACAGGTGGATGTATTTTTGAGCACTTAAAGCCAATTACAGGAGCCTAACTGTTATGGAATAACACATGGCTTGTGTAGTTTCTCAGAGATGTTTAAAATACGGAGTGAGAGCTGATCTCACATCAGAGTAAAGTAGCTTTTCTCTAGACCTTCATTTCCTTGGGCTTCTAAGATGCTTTTTAATGATACGGCTACCTGCCAGTCTATTAAAAGAACTAAATAAATAATAATTTTAATAAAAAATCTAATGGTCTTTTTGACAAATTCAATTTGATTTATATCTGTGTGTTTTGACAAAGCAAGTCGTTCTCACATAAAATATTTATGGTATTTGTGTTTGAATATCAAACTTTTCTTTAAAAAGACCACTAGGTCAGTTTAAAAGGCCTTTAAAATAGTTGAAATAATGGATATTAAAAAACAGCAACATTATTATGAATCAGTTTATTCATTTCTTGGAAATAAGTTTACAATATCTTATGTATCCCATACTAAGAGCTGTATCTACATACTTGACACAAAATCAAAGCCATTTAGTGCCATGGATTCCAAAAATGGTGACTTGCCTCCACTCCTGTGATTTTCACGGACAGCCATGCCTTTCATGGCTGGAAGGACATCAGGAATGGGAGACTAGAAGTGACATCCAAGAGCTCCGCCATACCCTTGAGAAATATAATGCAACAGTGACGAGAAAACTTCCATGGTGCTCTCCCAGAAAAGAGTATGTTGCTCATTTCTGACGAGAAGGGGGAGTCTGCCCTGAGTGAAGGAATCAAAGTACATCTGGATCTTATTCAAGAGTGACGTTTAGTGGGAACATGAGATTGGCAGGCAGACTCATTTGGCCGCTGAGAAGGTTCATGGTGGTGAAGCAGGGGGTATGTTGTTAGATGTTAACCTACAATCCTGTCATTACCTATGGTCACAAGCTGTGGGTAATGACCAAAAGAACAAGGTCACAAATACGAATGGTCAAATTGAGGTTTCTCAACAGGGTTCCCAGACTCATTACCGTGACATGGTCAGGACCTCAGAATAAAACCGATGCTCCTCCAGATGGAGAGCAGTCAGTTTAGGTGGTTTGGGCACCTTCTAACGATGTCATCTGGAAGGGAGCCGCTGCAGAAGCCCTGAGGAAGACCCAGGTCACACTGGAGGGATTATATCTCCCAGCTGCCTTGGGAATGCCTGGAGTGATCTGGAGCCTATAAAAATGCATGTAAAAATCGCCCTGGTCTGATCTGCTCGGCATGTGGCCACTGTGACCCCCAGCAGGAGAAGTGGCACAAAAATGACATGAGATGTGCTTAAAAAATTCACAAAACATATGTCGCTTAAGTATGATAAAATAGTAAATAAGCCCCCTGTTCCAACAACAATGAAATACTATAATTAATATACTCATAAATGTAATATGTCATCATCTGAGAAGTTTTATTAGACATGTTCATATTAAGATGTCCCATCATACAGTAAAAATCACCAGATGTGCTACAGTGATCTTAAATTACTACCTTATCACAATTTCTAGAAGCTCTCATTGCAGGACATGATTTTCTCACTTGAGATGAAAACGTCATGTATAACTGAAATACCGTCATCATGTATTTTTGTTGGACTGGGGGTCTCAGGTACTTCAAGAAGACCAGCAAAATCATACTAATACATGATGACTTAATTAATTTTATCTGCATTTTAAAGATTTTAAAGAATACTATCCCATCTCATCTCATTGAAGGACTTCATTCTAGCCTTTCATGCCAAGGTTATGGGTTTTAATTCCAGCTCCACCTCTGTTTTTATGGGGTTTCAATATTCTGTGTGGATTTTGTTTGTATTCTTGCCTTTTCTTCCACTATCCAACGACAAGTGGGTGGACCAGTTCATTGGCCCTGTGTTACTGTGTGTGCCTCTGGATGGGCAAACATCTTCTCCTGGCATTGAATCTAAGATTGCCATTATCCTAGTTTGGATAAAATGTTATAGAAGATGGATAGTTGGATAATGATAATAACATGTAGAGGAAATTGTTCCATAAGTCAAAAACGGGAAAAAACAAACAATTGATGTGCTTTGGGAAAACAACTACAACTAGCAGGTGATATATGCATCTCCTGAGTACACATTTTAACACAGCTTACCTGAAACATGACAGCACTGACTGACTACATTGCGAAACACAGCTTTTTTCACTGTCACGTTTATCTGAGAAAATAAGACAAACTCCACTATTTAGGCCATTGAGACACCTGATGCTAAACAATCTGTATACTCTGAAAATGAGACTCACATATGAGAACTTGAGTGTTGCCTTTATTATAATCACAATATTCAAGAAAATGAAGCACATATTTACATTTATGAGTAGTGCAAGTATGGGTGTGTTGAGCACAATGTCCTTATTTAAAAATTATAGCACTTAAGTCTTATTTTTGGCTCTGTCACAAATTGCACTGCTTTTTACTGGAAACGACTCATGAGTCACAGATCAATGTGGACATGTCTGAGTCACTCTCGTCTGTTTTTTCGGCATAAAATTCATTAGCATACTCCCACTTGCGTTTTTATACTAATTGCACCCAGATGAGTCGCATTTAAAGCAACATGCATAAGTAAACTGTGCAAAACATTTGAGTGTTAGAGATGACCACTGTAGATTCTCATCTACAAAGTACAGGGCTTGTGTTGACTTTAGTGAATTCAGCAAAAACACTTCATAAGAAGGTCTGTATATTTTCAGACTGGCTTTGCATTATACAGCCAAGATATTGTCTTGCAACACTCCCCCCATCACCACTGAAACCTTGGTAAATTTCAAAACCCACAGCTTTATTAAACATCCCTCATCAAAATTAACTAGGCTACAGAAACCAGAGATAATGGATGTTACTAGGCTGATATGACTGATTTGGAGCTGCAGTGGCTTCCGCCTTCAAAGCTTGTGGTGTTCAGTTTGAATCTTACCATTGGCTTAGGTTAAGGATGCGAGAATATGTCTGGAAGGTCGTGGGTTCAAATCCTGCAGCTGGTGGAAGAATAATATTACCATTGGGTCCACTAGCAAGGTCCTTAACCCTGAACTACACCTGGGGTTATTACTGGATGCTCACTGACCCTGTACTCTGACTCTGAGCAATTGTATATCATTTTGGACAAAAGCATCTGCTAAATAATTAATGCACTGCATCAGCAAGTTCATTTTGTATTTGACAAGTTGTCTTTGTTAGGGTTTTCAGTCTTGCGGAAAAAAAAAAATTGGATCAGCTAAGCTTTTTTTTATGACTGTTTTTTGCCTTGAGGGAATTACACTACGTTACATCATCAAAAGGCACTTTAAACAGATTTTTTATTATTTGTTTATAAGCAGTGAGATTACGCTTTAGATCTGATTCGGTCTTTTAGTGATTTTATAATACTTAAGACTTTCATTTTGGTTTAAATGGATTAATCAGAACAAAGACGTTCTGCCGTTAATTAACTTCTAGACTTTTTCAGCTACATAAACACTATATTTAATATAGGGTCACGCACATCAACAAAGCTAGACAACACATGCAAAATGTCATAAAGGGTGGAAATGGAGGGGTTAGAAAATCAATAACTATTAGGAATATGAAAGATCAAAGCAGCCATAGAACTACACTGGGAACAGGCTGCAGGTGAATGCGGGGGTCGTGAAAATATTTAAAAATCTGTTTCTTCATTTGGAGCATTTGGTTAAAGCATTTAAGTCAGCCTTCACATTATACATTATACATCCTAGTTCAGCAGAACACAAACATTTTTACAAATCCCAGCCTTTGTTAAGTTCTCATTTATAAATCCTTAATTGCATCCATTATGCCAGTTTAGCATCTTCTGATCTCTTCTGGGTGCCAGTAGGGTGCATAGAATGTTTCTGTAAATTACAACTTGAATTTTTATTAAATTTCAAAATATTTAAATTTAATCAACACAGTAAATGTGTTCCTTAATTACATTTTTAAAGGTTTTATTTGCGTCTGTAAGGTAAAAAGATTGACACGGTTTAGTCTGAAGGTCAGTGAAGGACTCTGAGCAGACCTTTGGTATCATCGCCATTTCAAATGAACCAGCAATAAAGCCTTTTCCGGTTCTTCACTGTATTAGTGCATATAGCTATTAACTGTTCAGTATAGGGTTGTGGGGGGGGGACGGAATCCTTGAGAACTTTACAGATCTGTTAAAATAACAAATAAAGGAGCACAATTATGCAATCCTTATGTTGTGCACTTATCTTTGAGACAGCCACTCCCTCCATGTCGAAGTAATTTGCTTGCTTATACCTGTTATAACCTCCTCCTTACTTCACAGCAAGCTTGTTTACACTGTAACACGTACAGAAGCAGCACGTAGCCTACTGCAAACAGCCAGGGACCATACGATGCTACCGTAACATAAACAGAAATCCATCCAACGCTTAGACACTGCAGGGTCGAGGTAGCCCTGGAGCTGGTCCCAGGAAACAGGGGGTATGAGGGAGGAGATTCCCTGGATGGAATAATAAAGTACATTCATACAGTATAGGGCCTTTCACAAACCCAAGGTCGCTTAATGACAGTCTTTCACAAGCCACACACCTGCAAACACTAGAAACACTTGAAACACCTGTTTTATGAAATGTCACCCAAAATACCCAGAGAAAAACAAACCTAACACATTTAACCAGTTAAAAAAAAACTCACTGCTTAATCATTTCTACACCAATTCAAATAAGCTCTAAGTAGCCAGCATAATCTAGTATTCATTTTGAAACTAGAATGAGTTCTTATTTGCAGTTTTATTTAATTGAATAATTACTTGTTCAAATCAAATAACTCAACATTGGCTATTCAGACTGAATCTGTGTATCCTGGAAATTAATTGTGTTTACAATTGAAACCCACTTTATTAAAATTAAACAAAATACATGCAAGAAAAACGACCAAAAAAGGAAACTTTTAGCATTTTATATGAATTACAAATTAAACAGGATTTGACATACTGTGGCGTATCAAAAAGTAGCAGAATAAACTGGTAGCTGTACAAATTAAAGAACTGGATTTCTATAAGAATGTACATTTTATATGTTCGATTACATATTTTCTTTTTATTTGTTTTATTTATTGTATTTTATTTATTGAAGTTA
The DNA here is from genome assembly GCA_009936485.2 of Gymnarchus niloticus. Taxonomy (NCBI): domain Eukaryota; kingdom Metazoa; phylum Chordata; class Actinopteri; order Osteoglossiformes; family Gymnarchidae; genus Gymnarchus; species Gymnarchus niloticus. The sequence continues at coordinate 8,083,783 of JAACJT020000095.1, read as the reverse complement.
TAGTTATGTATTGTAATGTGTGTGGACTTCCATTTCCTCTCGATTGAGGTGTACATTATGTTCATTACACATATTAATTTACAGATATTAAAATCCTTTCAGTCTCAGTAATTTTGATTTTGTTGTCCCATCACAAAGTTTCTGGTTAATGTTCTTAGTTCAGACTTGTAAATCTGACCAATGGAGCTAGAGTAACTCGATGTTCAACCAGATGTTTAATGTAGCTAGAGTAACTCGATATTTAATCAGATGTTTAATGTAGCTAGAGTAACTCGATGTTTAACCAGATGTTTAATGTAGCTATAGTAACTTGATGTTTAACCGGATGTTTAATTTAATGTAGCTATAGTAACTCGATGTTTAACCAGATGTTTAATGTAGCTATAGTAACTCGATGTTTAACCAGATGTTTAATGTAGCTAGAGTAACTCGATGTTTAACTAGATGTTTAATTTAATGTAGCTATAGTAACTCGATGTTTAACCAGATGTTTAATGTAGCTATAGTAACTCGATTGTAGCTATAGTAATTCGATGTTTAACTAGATGTTTAATGTAGCTAGAGTAACTCGATGTTTAACCAGATGTTTAATGTAGTTATAGTAACTCGATGTTTAACCAGATGTTTAATGTAGCTATAGTAACTCGATGTTTAACTAGATTTTTAATGTAGCTATAGTAACTCGATTGTAGCTATAGTAACTCGATGTTTAACCAGATGTTTAATGTAGCTATAGTAAGTCGATGTTTAACC
>JAACJT020000095.1:8036720-8080680 GCA_009936485.2 Gymnarchus niloticus | reverse complement strand
ACCAGATGTTTAATGTAGCTATAGTAAGTCGATGTTTAACCAGATCTTTAATGTAGCTATAGTAACTCGATGTTTAACCAGATGTTTAATGTAGCTAGAGTAACTCGATGTTTAATCAAATATTTATTGTAGCTATAGTAACTCGATGTTTATTCAATATTAACTCCATGTTTAACTAGATGTTTAATGTAGCTATAGTAACTCGATGTTTAACTAGATGTTTAATGTAGCTATAGTAACTCGATTGTAGCTATAGTGACTCGATGTTTAACTAGATGTTTAATGTAGCTATAGTAACTCGATGTTTAACTAGATGTTTAATGTAGCTATAGTAACTCGATGTTTAATCAGATATTTCTTGTAGCTATAGTAAGTCGTTACACTCGTAAGTCATTAGCTGAGTAATTTTTCTTTGAAACGTTCTTATTCTTACGCAAGTAGTTATCTGGATGAATAGTTTTACTTATATTGGAGTAATGTTTTTTTACAGGAACAGGATTTTCACTTGAGTAAAGTTTTTGCCTCCTCAAACCCACCTTTTATTAATCCAGTTGTAAGTTGTATTTCAAAATTTTCAGATTTTAAAACTGAAAATTGCATTACGCATCACAACTCTACGATTTTCAGTTAGTTGAACTCAACACGGTTTTACGATTACTTAATAGAATTTAACATCACACTACTTAAAAGAATTAAGTTATTTGGGGTTTACAGTGCACTGTCATCAGAAAGTAGCTCAGGAGTGATATGTCTATGTACAAATGAGAGTAAAGCATAAGTCTACTGTGAAACAAATGCCAGTTCCACCCAATAAAGACCATCTTGGGTTACCCACTGGTGACAGTGCAGGCCTGGTTCATGCGTGCTTGACATTACTCATTCTGACTGCTCTGTACGTGTCTCCAGTCTGCTCATTGTGCCTTAGTTACTCCCCTTCATTCACCTCTTGGGTGATCTGTGTTGGTTCTGCCCAACTGCCACCCCCTCCAGATGTGGTGATTCGGCCCTGCTCTGTGTAGAGGTCAGCGCTAAATGTGTTGAAGGGCAAGAGAGATGAATCTGATGTGTGGCGTAGGTTAACGGTGTCCTCAGTAGACGATGATGACGGTGCTCTTTCAAGGGGGTCTTGTGCTCATTTACACCGTGACATCCTTTAGGACACATGGCTCTTTCACCACCTGGCTGCCAAGGCTGCCTTGTTCTGAGGAACCATTTCTAAAATTTAAAATCTCTTTTGTCAAATGAACATTTGAGAGAGTTTTGCGTTTCACGGAGCAAAGGTACGAAGGGACTTAACATGATAACTTTTACCACCTGATTTGCAGTGGTAGAAAATCACTACAAATCCCCTGCATGCAGAGATGGAATTTTATTATCTTGTACTAAAAACTAACCCACAATTGCAGTAGATGATTAGTAACAAAATGCTTTGTGTGGAAATTTCTATTGCCAAAATTCAAAACATTTCCTAGAATAGTTTTGGCTCTTCTTTTAAGTTTAGCAGTATGTGATGCCGTTATCCTGCTTTGGACACGGTGAACTGACCACTTATCTATTTTTACGAAGAAGTGCATTTCTATAGTGAGTAACAGATCTGACAAATTTAAACTTAATTTTTTAACTATATTGACTCATAAAAATGGTTTTTGTTTTATTAAGTGTCAGTTAAAGTAAACAAAAATGTTTACTAACAACATGACAACACGCTGCAGAGTGTCATCAACGGATGTAACGAGATTCTTAAATAAGCCCATAGCTATGGCACGCCGCTGAGCCGGCTTGCATATATTTGCAGGTGATGAATGACTGCGTGAGCCCAGTTCGCTATCAGAGACCCTCTCAAAATCTTGTTGCTGTCCAAAGACGGCAGGGAGCATGACCAGATTTGACCTCGGTGTCACTCTGGCAGTTGTACTCAACAATGGCTAATTTAACATCAACAACCAGAAGGATAAGGGAAAGAGAAGATGTTAAATGACTGTCCTTTTTTTAAGTCTCACTATTTTTGCCAAAAACTACAGGGTTTCCATCACATATCTCGCTATATTCGCTACAGTTAGGTTGACATGTATGTACACACACACACACACACACACACACACACACACACACACACACACTGATCAGCCACAACATTAAAAAAATCCCCTAGTAGAACAGTCGGCTCTTTTCCGCAGCCAGATGGCACACCTATAAAGGTACAAATGAGAAATGGGATGTGAAAGGACTGGCACAAGCTAACCAGCTAACCACAAGCTAATCACTCCAGGTTACCTGTGCATCCTGGCAAACCAGGTCCACCCTTTCATGATAAGCGTCTACACCGAGGTTGATTCCAGCAGGATAAATCCCCTTGCTATGTTGTTAGGAATACACATGAATGGTTCAAGGAGCATATATTGTTAGAATATATATATATACATTTAAATAAATACATGCATGCACACACACACACACACACACACACAAATACTGCATTTAAATAAAAAACATTTGCACAAACAGCTAAGAATAAACCATTTCTTGGTAAAATACAAAACAGCACAGTGCAATCGCTTCTGCAAGTCGGGTGACGATGAGGAATCAGTCCCTGCAGGGACTCAGCCAAGGAGCATATTGGCAGTTCACTAAGCTGCCATGGCAACAGGAGTTTACGAAGTGTAAGGGGCCTGTAGCGAAGAGCCTCCACTTAGATTCAAACAGCCAGTCGTGTGGAAGTCGTCCGAGTCATTTTTTTCAAAGCGGTACAGTTCAACAGTAAGTAATATGCTGCGATTGCTGCACCAGTGGGTAAGTTACCCCCTCTTCATTGATCAGTCCCACAGTTATAAATGAATAGAGCATGGGGGTTTAGCAAACAGTTTTCATGAGACACTTTGCTGGCAGGCTTTTCGTGGTAACAGTCTGTACTCATACTGCATTGTGTGCTTATGGGTACGTGACCGCTGATGTCATATGTTACATCACATGTATTCCATTTATAACACGTTTGTAGTATGTGATGAGCGTTAGGATTTACAATTCTGATTGCTTTCTGTGTTTTTAGGTAGTGACAAGAAATAGTGCTTTATATAACTTTATATATTTATATGCCTCCACATTTTCAAACCGGCTGTGTCGCTTTCCTACTGCTGTCCACAGAGATGCAGTTTGGCTAACTGACATCTCAAAAGTGCCCAGAGCTGCTAATTGTGAACTTAAATGGACTTTCATCCTTGGTGTGCCGTGTAACCCTGACCGTGATATATGGATGGAGAACCTGAGGATTTAGTTAGAACTTGGTTTAGTTTAGTGCTCAGCTGTTAAACTGTTTCTTATTAAACTACACCAAAATGGTTTTTATTCAATTGTCCTATTTATTTATACCGTTTATTGAAACTGAAATAATAAACCATGTTAATACCATGTTTACAAAACAAGTCAATTTAAATTATGCAAGACAAAATTATGGAAAAAACATTAAATAAACAAGAAAAATATTTTAAAAACATGTAGGCTTTACCAAATATTCTAATATCCATCCATCTTCCAAGCCGTTTATCCTATGCAGGGTCACGGGGGGTCCTGGAGCCTATCCCAGGCAGCCTCTAAGCACAAGGCAGGAGATAGGGTGCCAACCTATCATAACGCACAGTCACACCACACCCACTCACACACTGTGGGCAGTTTGAAATGCCAATCAGCCTATACCGGATGTCTGTGGGTGGCAGGAGGAAACCAGAGTACCTGGTGGAAACCCACAAAGCACAGGGAGAACATACAAACTCCACACCCTCAGAGCTGAGGTTCAATTCAAACCCTCAACTCTGGAAGTGCGAGGCAGTGAGCCACCACGCCCCCTACAGGATCCACTAGTAATATTTACAAATAAACTCAGAAAATGTTTGAAGACGCAGAACAGTAATTATATCATGGAACCATACAACAAAATGTATGTCTAACTGTATGGTACTGTGAAAACAACATTAATCAGTGCAGGCTTTTTGCTGACAGACAACCAATACATTTTCGTGTTCCTAATGGCACCATCGTGATAAGAATGCTTAAAAATAATACCTTTCCATTTTCTGAAACACTAAAAGATGTTGCCACTTAAAAAAAAAGAAATAACAGAAGTTCGTATTCAGTTGTGGATGTTTTTATTTCCACACATAAAACAAGACATGGCAGCAGAAAGGAAATGAAAGATGTGTTTTTCATTACAATAAACAAAGAGTAAGACTGTGAAAACAGGATCTAAAGTTTGCAAATACCCATTTTTAACAAATATGTACTTATATATAGATAATGTCCAAATAACCTTACCATACTTTGTAATAGTGAAACCAGATTGTCAGATACATACATACATTTGTTTGTTAGTGTCTGCTATTGGAATATACAGTACATAGAATATAGAAAAATGCTTTATGAATTAAAATGTATTACTTACAAAGTATAAAATAATGTACAAATGTTTCTACATGTTTAATTAAAATACAAACTTACTGCTCGTTCAAAATGTACAAACATACAGTCGACAGACACGCAAAGAAAAAATACAGTAAAAAACTATGCATACAAAATGAAACGACGGCAGCGCGACTTAAACTCATTGTGCTCTTGCAGCTTACGTCTGTGTATAGTATGCTGTTCCAGAAACTTCATTATTACCATTATAAAATTAGCTATTTTAATGTATAAAATTTCAAAGACTTATAATCATGTAATCTGCATTGTCTTCTTTAACTTCCATTGTTTCATTTTTCAAGAATCGTTTTCTACCATCTAATACCAATAGATTTCAACAGACAGACTGTGTCCCATTGACCGGACATACGTTATCAATGTGAAACTCTATTATCAGTTACAGTAGCAAAACCACATTTCATAACGTCAAGGCACCAGTAAATCGGCTGGTATATTAAATTACCTGGCATTTCACATTTCAACGTAATGTCGACCATCAAGTTGCGACCTCACTGTGCCATCGATTTTGCGTGCATCGTGATCGTAAACAGGACTCCACTACAATGGCAAAATATTTTCAAGCAGGGTTAGAATGGCACATTTCAGGTCACGTAGGTTTACACGTTTCTATTGCAGCCGTAGCTAAAGGGACTGACGGTGAAAGAGCAAGATCGGTTACTGTGTTGGCTGAAAACTTTGGTGCCAAACAGCATTCAGCTCACAACATTTAGCATTTACAGCTAAATGAGGCCTGCGTGTAACGATGAACAACTTGGTCCAGGGCATGATATAACCACAGTTCGACTCAATGCAGTCGAATCCATCTCACACAGAATATTTACAATGGACTTTTGGTAAATAAATATTTAAATTAAGGCTTTGCTGTTATTGCACTGATCACTATTTTGTGCAATTTATAAGTTACTGTTTGTATGGCAATCATTTCACATTAAAATTTTTATCCCTGTCATCGCAATCATAAAGTTGTATGCTCACTTTAGACGGAATGTTACATTCACAAAATAGTTTATTCGTATTTTCTACTGATAAATTTAAATGCACTGTTGTACAAATTGTATTTAGCACTGTTGGGAAAAAATATTTGTGCGTAAAAACAAAAAACTGTACAAGGGGTTTAAGCGGGTGGTATAAGATGATAAGGCTTAATCATAGTGGGAACTCAATTACCCATGTTAACAATGGAGAAAACACACAAATGTATGACTTTATACACTAATGCCATAGACTGTGGAATTTTTACAAAGAACTGCCTTTATGAATACAGCTAAAATAGAGCAACCAAGAAGTGAAAATTCTATTTTAGGCATAGCTAAAATAGCATTCCTTGATTTTCCTTTATAGTTCACCCTGCCAGAAGCCAGATACTGAAATGTACTGTAGCATGAAAATTACCTAAAAAATGTTTCTCAAAGAGTGTCCACAGCGGCCCTAAAGGACCACAAATTTATGAAATGTCTTAATAAAAATAAAAGAACATAGGCAACTATGCAGGCAATGTACCAAATTAAGACAAACAGAGACAAATTAAACGGTCAATAAATAGTTGTTCTACATTTGGAAAATCGTTCAAGAACAATTTTCCAAATGAAGAGGTCAAAAAAAGATTAGACCCTCGACTGTATTTATCAAGAAGGAAAAAAATAACTGATCATACATGAATTGCTGGAAGTTAGTACCTAAAACTATTCTATATAATACTCAATAGCTAACCGTACCTCTAAGATTTTAAGTACACAGGACATTAAAGAATAAACAAATGGCACATTAACGAATGATCCTCTAATGAGATGGTAATTATGGGATGGCTTATGAGAACCACCCCTGCTAGTTCTTCAGGAATACCATGTGTACAGTTCATTTTGCATGCACGACTCGGTGCTGGCTTTGCACACCAGGAGTACTTCCCAAAACTGAACATTTGACTTGGCACATAGCAAGTGTAAGACCAACGCCGGACGTAAAGAGGTGAACACTGCTTTAATATGATTTCTGCACATTAACAAAACAGTCTTGACTTCAGCTGTGAATGATTGCCTTAATGTCCTAAAAATGCTGACTTGCAAGCTTATTTAGCTAAATGTGGCATTACTGTAAACAAAAACTCACCGCAGGCCTTTATTTAACGTCTATCCGAATACTGTATAATATAGCAGACCTTTGCTAACCTGATCTGGTAAAGTTTATACTTCTGTCACACAAACCATCAAACTGTGGATATATCAAAAGTGATTTGCTGAAAAATTGTCTTTGGGAATGTAATGCTTATTTGTATGAACTCTTTATTCTACATACATAGATTCATATTACTGATGCACAAAGAAGACTTTACCTAACTACTAACTGAACAGTAAACGCAGGGGAGGAAGTGAGCAAAAACAGGAATCAATGCAGACGGTCTAACAGGAAGTAGACTGTAAAAACGACTCCTGCAACCTTTACCAGGACAAGTGAAAAAGATGGATGAATGGAAGGACAGAGAGATGGGAAAACAATTAAATTAGCATTTATATTGTACCTGTTTCCGCAGATGAAGAAAATAATTGAAATTTGATGATCCACTATTCTAATATTGTACGTTCAGCAGTGTATTCTGAACTGGCATTTTTTAAACTGAATATTCAGAACTGGTAGTTGGCTAATATGAAAATATTTCTTGATGTCCCTTACATTATGTACGTCTGTTTTATATAGTATAACATATTCTGCCAAAGCCTGCTGAAATTAAAGTACTACAGGAATGAGTAGGAAAACAAAAAAATAAATTAAAATCTGAAAGATATTTTACATATAAATTACACAGATAAAACTAACACACTATTACATTTACGTGTGCCATTCAGCATGTGACCAGTCAGACATGATGTCATGATATTCTACTTGATATAAATCTGTTGTCAGAGCCAAAAACTGAGCAACCAGGCTCTGCAGACACAACAGGTCACAACCCAGCGGAGGGTTTATCGTTGCCATTCGATTTAAACAATCTTCAGATAATCTGGTGTCAGCTGCTAGTTATAACAAACAAGTATAGTAAATATTCCATCCATCCATTTATCCTGGTTTGGGTTGCATGGCAGACCGTACAAGCCTGGGGAACACCCTGCATGAGATACCACTTACAGGACAAACTTATTTTTTAACGTGGAACTTTTACAAAAGTATATTCTGCTAGAGATGCCGATTATCAAGTAAATGTGCTCAAATATACATTTTAAAAAATATTTGCATATCATCAATATCCTTTTCAGCCTGTTCAGTAATTCTGTAATGCATCATTTAAACTATTAAAAGTAATATTTAGCAAAAATGTAAGCATTTCAAAGATTCACATATGGCTTTAGTTTGGCCATTGTTACATGTTAGTGAACAACATATCTTAATATATAGGTCTTGGTGTGATCCTTCTAGCAAAGCATGTTTTAACCAGTTGATGTTGCCTTAAACTGACATTCCAAACATCACACTTAACTGTCAGAGTAAAGATTTCTCTAAAAATTAATTTCATTTTGAGAACATCACTTTCATTCAACCAAAATAAATATCATTCTAAAATACATATCAATAATCATCATCATTTATTTATAGAAAACATATTTCCTGTCCAAAAACATACTTTACTGACATACATACTCTTCATGCTACACGAGACACTTTATTCCAACGTCAGTAATCTGTTTTAAGAGGCTCTGCATTACTTGTTCTACATAGTAGATCGCTATGATTATGAATTATGATTTGAATCTGGAATTTTCTTCAGACCATGTGATCATCAAGGTTGTCAACCTGTATCTTTATTGCATATTTTTCCTGGAAAAGCGGACCCCCCAAATGGATGCTTCCCCCCCCCCCCCCCCAAGAGCCATGTTTTGCTACCAGATGTGAACGGTTTACAACAGTATTTGAAATATTTGTATCTGTATGACTCATTTCATTGCCTCCATCTACTGCTGTATGCTGGACTGTTGTGCATTTGATACATAAACTTTGATTTGATTCTGGCACATAGGGCTGGGGTACACCGTGGACGGGATGCCAATCCATGGCAGGGAGGACACACATGAACCAAACGGCATGTTTTTGGAATACAAGAGGAAACAGAAGCACACAGAGGAAAGCTGTGCAATGTGATGAGAATGTGCAAACTCTACACAATGAGAAAATGGTGAATTCAAACCCCCAACCCTGGAGGTGTGAGTCACTGCACCACCCTAACTATGAATTCATGATTTTTTTTTTTTAACTTTGTTATGCAATTATTCAAACTTCAACATCTTGCAAATATAGACACACTGAATGTTCTAACATAACTGATTAACATACATAGTATTTTAATGATTAGCTGATTTATCCAACAATGAACATCTGGTGTAGCGATGGACAGAAATACATGCAGAAATCATGGGCTCATATTATTATTACTTTTACTGAATTAGTCAAGCAATACTTTGCCATTTACATTTGTTTTTGATATGTTCTAGGAATATCTCAACAGAATGACAGAACACATACCAAACCAAATAAGCTAATCTGTCTGGAGTCTGAGCTGGTACTTGGTCGTCAGAGACCATTGTATGAACAAGGCACACTGACATCAAAATACAGACTAGCTATTCCATGTTATTCAAAAGTCTGGAGAACTGGCCATCTTACCTCAATGTGATTTTCCTAATGTGGTCACAGACATTTAGAACTAACTGAAACTGAGTGTGAAAAGTGACTATAAAGACTTCATGAAAAATACTGATTAGTGACTGCCTTTGGTAATATAGATAACAGAAAAATATTTTTTGTGTAGACAAACACTCAATTTGTACAATGTCAACGTATATACATTTTGTTTGCACAACTGAGATAATTCTGATGATTTCCGTTGAAAGAAAATGATGGTGAATCTTGGTCCAAAATTCTGCCACTCAGACATCTAATAGTTCAGGATAGAATGATTATGAGAAGGGCAAGATTACGGTCTGAAAAACTGTACATATTTATGTGCTTTAATAAAAACCTATGGGAAGCAAACGGAAGTTACACTCTAAGAGCAAATGGAGAATTAAGTCTATATACAGTTGCTGGTAAAGATGTGGTCAAACCACAGCTATAAAGAATATAATAAAACAGAAATCTGCTGTAGGTAACATGGCAGAATCCATGTGAGAACCACACAGTGCCTCCTCATTTTAAACAAGTTTTGATGGAAAATTCAAGGACTGTGTCCACTTGAATCTTCCAAGGATACTGATGAGATTTTGATAAACTGAATTCAGGTCATATAAATAAGTGAAAGTGCTGGGATATTTCAGGGCGTGAAGTGCACCGATAAATTACTAGATGACAAACTGCGGGGCTTGGCTCGCTTCCTTCCTGCGGAGAAACTCACTTCCTCCTCGCTTCCCTGACGCCATCGAACTTCCTCCCAGTACTGCGGCCGAACCTTCAGACGACCCGTATGAACTACGCTCTCGACGGTGTCCTGACCAAAGAGCTCAGGCTGCTGCTGAAGGCACTTCTCGCTCGGGAGGTCCACACATTTCTCCAACACCGGCATCTGACGTATGGGTTCCTCGTCTGTCAGAAAAGGCTGCTTTCTGGGCCTTCCACGCTTCTTTTTCACAATGTTGTTGCCCGTTTTGGCCTGTCTTTGGAGCCGTTTCACCTTCAAGATTTTGTTAACGTGGTCTAAATTCTTCTTGGTAGAGAGGATATTGCAGACATTTCGCACACTGCAGGGCATCTCCTCATTTCCTTTTCTCTTAAACCTTTTCTTCGATGGAGGACTACGGGCTTCAGAATAAGGAGAAACATTGTTAGAGATCTGAAACCTGAAGGCATTGTTAAAAGAATATTTTAGTGTATTCGGTGTATAGGCCAGTTTGTAGAGAGATATACGTAATGTTTTGAAATATTCGAACATTAAAAAAGCAAGGATACTGAATACATAAACAGGTATTCAGTACTCATACTCTAAACTGTTAACTGTATTTTTCACCTTTATCAATCTTAAAATACCCTATAATCTGAAAGTGAATGCATTACTGCTAAACTTTCTCACATACTGGATAAAACCATACTTTATTTAAAATGATACGACTGCAAGTGGACCAATATTTTTCACTTTTTAGTCCTTGAGGGGATCGTCTTCGCCATAAAACGGAATCATAATGTCTGTGAACTTTCAATTTCAGTACATTAAAAACCAGCCAGTGTTAGTCTGATGACTGATAATACCTGCCTCTATCTATGCTTATTAAAGACTACCCTAACACAACTTCAACTATGTTCTTTAAGGATGAAGAAATGTTCAACAGTAAAGAATTCAGCAAAATTAAGCAAAATTTAACAGTCACACAACATCTGGAAAAGGAAATCCAAGCTCGCATAATTGAAAACTATCAGGCTTGCATCTGATTTTAATCAGTTTTTCCTACATATCTTCAAATTCCATTTACATGCGGGCCGTAAAATACAGTATATTTCCTAGAATATGTAAATGAATAATTTACTGCTTTCAGCTCTATCCTGGAACCTTGGCAAGCAACCGAGACCTTAAAAGACAGCTACTCTCATGCAGGTCTCGTGGAAAAACTTGCAGTCTGTGGTTGTCCAAGAAAGAATACTGGAGAATATATTATTTCACTTCAGACAGACTTTTTTAAGCCGCCTTCAAAGATTTTTTTTTTCAGATTTTTTCAGGGACAATGCAGTGGAAAACGGATAAAAGACATACAGCCTACAAAGACAACAAAGGGTTTAAATTTGCATAGTAGAGTTGCACTGATTGTTCTGGATGTTAAGAGGACATGTATAACGATGAGATGTTAAGCAAACTTTGAAGAAATCTTAAACCAAAGTGGCAAGAATACTTGGAACCTGTCAAAACAGACAAAGACATAAAATATGCATTTTTTTGGGGAAACTGTATTCAACCACAGCAAGTCACCAGCAGGGTTTCCTTATGTTATTATAGCCATGAAGGGGCATCCGTTATGTCATTACACATTTTTTGAGCATTGTAGGAGAGCCCCTTCCTGACAGGGTTGCCGACATGCGCTGTGAATCTACGGCAGACAATTCAAAACGCAGCAGCACGCCTCATAGTTAACCAGCCCAAATGATGTCATGTGGTATCTCCTTTTCTCTCTTCCCCAGCTCCCTATGGGCACTTGTATCAAGTTCAAGTTTTTGCCTCTTTATTTCAGTGCCTTTAGTGTAATGGCCCCTATCGATTTCGAGGAACTCTGTCCTGTCTCACCTTCTATGGTCAGCAAGCCATGGCTCCTTGATGGTTGCACCTGACCCTTGAGAAACATAACCTCGTTCTACAATATGTGCACATGCATTTTGGAATGACAATAAACATCTGGTCAATGCAGAACCGAGCCCTCGTAGTTTTGATTTTACTAGCTTTTCTGATACTAGTTCCTAATAATGTTTTGTATAGCTATTGCTCCAAAGCTAACTTGCACTTATTACTTTTTACTCGTCACTCACTGGAAGCTCAATCTAGCAGCTCTTGGTACTAGTTTACTCCTTGACAACTTGTGCTTGTTTACTACAGTCTCATTTGTACATCTGTTTGGACAAAAGCATCTACTAGATAATTTAGAAATGAATAAATAAACCTGCAGTGACAAAAGAACTGGAATTGAGACCAAAAAGTTTTAAAAGTCCTCAGAAATTCTTTGTTTTTATACTTTTGTTTTATACTTCAGTGAATATAATCTGTTTTTTCATTTCTCTAAAAATCTCATTTTTATCCATTTAAAATTTTCAATTATTTGCCAGTTCTGCTTCATGACTATGGCACACAAAGCTCATTATAGCTGTATGAAAAACCTTTAACAAGACTGATTCTTCTTACCTTCAAAACGAGGACTTTGATGATGAAGTGTCAGTTGTACCCTTTCCCGCTGGGGATTTCCGAACGGAAAGTTCTGCTCCGCGTACTCCTTATGGTTTTCAAGACTTCGCTTCTCGTGGCTCATACCTCTTCGTGTCGACTGTAGCCTCTCAAACAGTTCAGATGAAAAAGACTGCCTGCTCTGAATACTCTCAGTGTATCTGCATTTGCTGGCTCTCTGTATTTCATGCATTGGTTGTCCTGGTTCCTGTGGAATCTTCCATTGTTGTGAATCGGAAAGGGATAATTTGGTATTTGCTTGAAAGATATTCTGAGATCTTCTCTGCAAGTTGTGAGTGGTCTCTTGGTTCTGTTGCTTATCCTTTTGTTTCGGTTCAGGCTGTTCATGTTCCGACATCCTAAGCCTTTTACTTATATGGCTCAAGAATGTAGGATTCATTGCCCTTCTAAAAAGCCCTCCCAAGTCTTCCTTATGGTTTTCATTATGCTTGTGCTTGTGTTTGCGTTTGTGGAGTCTGACATTGGGCAAGTTACTGGCACCACCTTTGGGAACCATTAACAGTGGTTGGACATTGTCCATTCTAGTCATGGGTAGCTGATGGGCCCCAAATCTGTGTTTGCCCCCAGTAGTTAATTTTACATGCGCTCCGGAATGGAACTCAGATGTTGGGACAACAGGCCTTGAAAAAGGAGGGGTTGTTGTCCCAAAAGTATGAGGAATGTATAAGGGAGCTGGATATTGACCATAGTAGCCTAAGTTCATCATAGTGGTTGCAACAGGCATGGATGTATAAGGCATTGTGTATGGTGCATAGAAACTGCCACTGGAAACAGGATAGCCAAATCCATGGATAAAAGGTGTTTTTGTCATCAACTCTTCAGTTTTGCTTGGCTTACCACGCCGTTTTTTAGATTTCATCTCCAAATTCTTTCGAAAATGATGTAGCTGGGATTCATAAGGAAAACATGTAACTGGATAATACTGATCATAATGGATTTGGTAAGTGCTAGGACAGAAATTCTCGCCATAAAACCTGTAGCTGCGATGAGAAATACGGAACACCTGGAACTTGCTAACCAGCTCCTCTAGGTCAACCATAAACTGAAGATCGTTGTGTCTGTGAAGACCCTTGCGTTTACGCCAGTGCTTCTGTCTCTTTAAATTTTCAGGACTAAGAGGAGTTTTCATAGTGGCTGCAGTGACATGCTTATCATGCCAGTGTCCTCTCCGTGATTTATTAGTGCTGTCTGATGCAACCACTTCACACGGCTCGAAGCTGCAAAAGTCAAAAGAATATCTTCTTCTGGAAAAACAACCTTTCTCAGCTTGATCAGATGTGCTGTTGTTATCTGTGCCAATGCCACTATCACTTGGGATGGTCTCCTCGCTGTGTGACTCACTGACAGGTGACAATGTGACCTCTTTGAGGGAGACCACCTCAGAGAGATGAGAGGGTGAGTTGGTCACAAGTCTAGGAGGTGAACGCTTCCAGTTACTGTTTTTTGGGCTTTTAATGGGTAATCCACTGACAGCTTGAAGGTTTGGCATGGTCTTCAGCTCCTGTGTATTGGTTTCTGGCTTGAAACGGTATGGTGTATAGCCTGTTTCACCAGCTCCAACACCTTGAGCAGAATTAGAGTGGGTGGCTTTGGGAGAAGTATGGACAAGAGACCATGCTTTGGAAGGCACTATAAGGTTTTCAAATGAGCAAGATGGTTGCTTATTTCTCATTTTGTCCTGGTCTTTTTGGACTTGAACCCCAAGTCTTGGCTTCCTACCCCTCTTTTTACCAATATAAATAGTTCCTCGCTTACTTATATTGATTTGCTTGCCGAGCCTGGCCTCAATTGTTGATGCCACAGTTGAAACGGCATTTGACGTGGGAGTCGTGGATTTCAAGAACAAATTGTTCTGATGACATGACAGAATTTCATTTAAGATACGTTTCATTTCAACCGTTTTTGTTTTGTTACAAGTATTTTTGTTTGTTTTACCAACCACATTTGCCTTCAGATCTTTCAGTTGGTTGGTATGGGATAAACTACCATGAGTCATTTTAACAAATTCTGCTAAACTTTGCTTCCTCCATCGTTTCTGCTGTTTATGAAGCGTCTCCTTGATAACCGGACCTACGGGGCTGTCAGAGGTCTCCTCGTGAATTGTCTCTACAGTAAGTAAAGGTTGCTTTTTAGGACGTCCACGGCTCTTTTTGACAGGAGCGATGACTGTTAGGCTACCTGTGTTGGTGTAAAGTGGACTGGAAGGGGTGATCGGATATGCTGAGGGAAGCTCGGGAATATTCTGGTGACCAGAATCTTTTAATTCCGTGCCCGACGACATCCCCTCAGCCTTCGATTGGAATGATTTCATGTCTTCCTGCTCGTTTGAAGCTGCTCGTGTGTTTGACCTGCCTGTACTGTTTTTTCTCAGTCTGATCTTACTTGCTTTTGCCATTTTACTTGCAGGTCCAGCAGTCGTCGTTTCAGGTCTATGATTCTCTGCCAGCTTTGTTGCACGTGACTCTGTCTTGTTGGGGGCGTTCGACTCTTTACATCTTTTTTCAGCTAAATTGGGCGATTCCACTCTGATGTCTTCAGGGAATGCCGCATCTTTTATTGACTGCTGATACTGTCTCTTTCTCCCAGCATGCCCTTTCGACTCAACTATCTGTGCAGGAGCATACACTGACTGCATTATATTCCTGCCCATGCCTTTCTCATTGCACTCTGCATCCCCTGAAGATGATGCAGAGTTGTCAGGCTCATTAATTCGCTTCTCTTTCATACTATCCTCAGAGATGTTTTTAGCCATTTTTCCCTGCAAGACATCAGAATTATACGAGAGAACTTTTCGGTCATATTTCCTCTTAATATTTCCGAATATCTGCTCACAAAGCTCACGTGAACCTTTATCTTTCTTGACGGCAATAATCCTTGTTAGACTGTTGTCTGATGTCTGAGTTTCCTGTGGATTGCTTCCTGCGGGACTTGTTGATATGGCAGGGTGGGTGGTTTGGCAGGAGCTTCCAGAGAGACAGAAATTAGAAGACGGATTCCTGGCAAGTTTCTTTTGCTGGGATTTAGCAGAGGTGTTTACCAAATCTGGGAGAATGTTCTCAACTACACTTGATATCTCTCCCGTAGGACCAACAAATGTTCTGTTTTCTTGGGATGAACGCACTGGTGCTTGTGACTTTCTGCTGTCCAGCTGAGGGTCACATGTTTTTTGATCAAATTTCTTGAAGTCCACCTAGGAGACCAATACAGAAAAGACATCAATATAAAAACTTGGAATTCCACAAAACAATAACAACTCGATAACAACACCTGCTTTATAAACGTTAATGAGTGAGAGGCTTTCAGACCAAATATCAAAATGCAACGTCATCATTATTATCTGCAGGGATATGGGAGGGGACTTCAAGCACTCTTTGTTAAAATTTTTTTCCAGGTTGACTGTATATAAGAGGAACGATTTCAAGATTTGCCTTCTATTCATCTGATTGGTTTGCTGAGAAAAATTCTATGCATTAGGCAGATAAATACAAAATGGTCTATCACAAAACAAAATCGAGCATCATGTACAACAGGGTTCTTATCCTATTCTTATAGTTACGAACCAAAGAAAAATCTATTTTTTTTCCAGGTTGACTGTATATAAGAGGAACAATTTCAGGGCAACATTCTGTACTGATAACAGATTATATTTCCCAGACAAGCTGATGTCTGAGCTGGTAGAATAAAAAAAAAAAAAAGAAAACTGAACACTGAATTACAGAAGCTGCAATCAAGCCATTCTAAAAGCAGATAAGAGAATCACTGTTAATTGTAAGGGCCACCCTATGACATCATTCATCTGCATGAACGTCATCGAAAAAAAGTAATTTAAACAAAAGAGAATAAAGGCTTGGACATATAAACATTCATTCATGTAATGAAATATTAATGACAATCCAGCTAAGTCAGATAGTAAAAGCCTATGACTTCAGATGCAAAAATAAAATGTTACAAAAACAACATGCATCAAACTCCGCTTTGAGCTGACATCTATTTAAAGGGCCCCAGTGTAACATTACACAAATTGAATGTTGTTTAAAGGATATGTTAAATAAAAAATGCATCCCGATTCTGGTTGTCTTGGAAGAGCATTTTTGAGGCACAGATGCAATACCTTACACAGCTCATTTATACGAAACCTCACCTGAATGCAACCACTACGTCATTAAATATGTGATATGAAGAGCTACATCAGCACAGCCTCCTGTACCGATAATCACAGACTGTATAAACTAACAAAAACACTCTGCCAAGAGTCATACGACTCATATTCCTTCAACACTCTCATGTCGTGTTAGCCACACTGACATAAATCAACGTTGTATGTCCCATAATACACAACGTGCCCTGTGACGAACTGGCACCACGCACACAGCCTAACCTCACAATGCTGAACTGAAAAAGCATTAGGGAAGATGAATATTTTAGATATCTGCACCTTATTCAGTTTCCATACCAAATCCATTCATAGCACATCATCCACATCTTTTTAAATCCAGAGGTAACGCTTTATGATTTGGTAATACAGTGTGTATACAAACCTATACATAATCCACTGGAGTAACGGGATGAAAGAAAAATATTCAGAGATCCCAAAGTCAACATGGGGAAGAAAAATGACGTGTAAGAAAATGATCAATCTGTTCAAATTACACATCAGTACCTAACACAGATTTAATTATTTTCTCAAAAAATGACTTGCCAGGCAAACCAATTTAATAACTGTGTATAACTGCATACATTTAGGTAGCCGATTATATGAAGTACTATTATTAGAGTTCCGTTGCCAGACCAGTTGCAGTATCAACCGGAGCTTTAAGGAACTTGGTATTTGACATGGCGGAGAACCTGCCGTTCAGTCTGTGGGATCAAATCAGTGTTAAATCTCACTTCTGCTTACAGCTTGCAGGTAAAGCTTTCTTATGGAGTAGCACATGGGAGGCCAATAAAAATGATCATATTTCATAAAATACAAGACTCACGATTTTATTAGAAAACCAAAAGGGAAGCCAAGTGCCTCACCTCGTGTTGAACAATCACACATTTGCTCATTAAATCCTACCTTGTGACTAAAAGTACGGCATACAGCCCCTAAGAATTTTTGAATTTCTCAGTTTCTATTTGTGGTTACCACTAAGGAGTCCTTTGACTTCCAATGAAATGGAATGTATTTATAAATAACATTTTGTATGTGCTGCAAGTCTCGTTTTCTATTTGTAACTGCGCAACTGTCCTTGAGACTTCAGCCATGGTGAAGTACCAAAAGATGTGAACTGGGGGCCAATGGGGGGAAAAAAAAAAAGTGTGTGACTGGGGGCTGACAGGTTTCCCCTTCTGTAAACACAAACAGTTGCATGCAACTCCCAAGCCTCCTGTTGGCTACCTCTACTTATTGCATGATTCAGTGACAGTCTAAACTGGGCTAATCACCATTGCATATACCAATGATTTATCTGAGCCTAACCCTCAACAGGGTGACATGGTGGCTCAGTGGTTAGCACTGTTGCCTCATACCCCCACCATTCAAATCCCACCTCCCCTCTGTGTGTGGGTAGTTTGCCTGTTTTCGGTGTTCTTCATGGTCACCCTCATAACATCCTGGTTTCCTACTGCAGCCTCAAGGCATACAATTTAGCCTATTGGGCATCTCTAAAATGCCCACAATGGCTAGACATCTCATCCAGGGTGTACCACAGCCTTGAGGCCTGCAATGGCTAGACATCTCATCCAGGGTGTTCCCCAGCCTTGTGGCCTGCAATGGCTAGACATCCCATCCAGGGTGTACCCCAGCCTCATGGCTTAGGGTGCTTGGGATAGTTTCCAAGCCCCTCTGTGACCTTGATCACAATAAGGGGTCAGAAGATTGATCTGGATGCCTCTTTAAACTGCAGACTTAAAAATATAGTGGCGCAGATTTAGGTAACGCAGAGAATAAAATCTGCCTGCTCTTCTCGTTGATGAAGTATCGCGGCAGCCTCTTCTCTGTGCAGCCGTATCAGCACAGCATCCTACCCTGATAATTAGAGTGCAAAACTAATGGAGTGAAACATTATCTTGTGCCGACCGTTACACCATTCTGATTCCCTCCACTCACCGATGACGTGCTCTCAACTTCAATGTCATCAATCAACTCCATGTTTCCCTAATAAGACCAGATACATGTGCCACCATCAATCCTCTTCATTCAAAGTAGGGTGCTGTTCACATTAACCCACTCTCTTTTAGAAATCACAACAAATGAGTCCCCTGAGTTTTTACAGGTGCTGGTCTCTTTCCTCTTGAAATTAATTACATGCATTGATGGGCTATCTCCAGCTTTCTGTCACTCTGCACCTCACCCTGCCACAACCTATTAAGCCTCAGCGTAATCACAAACTGCTGCAAAAGAATTCCCACCAAGCCCAGGGTAGAGTTCAGTATACGCTGGTGAGAGCTCAGTGGAGGTAAAGGTGTACATACTTTATGTCTACCTGCCTTCCAACCCGTGGTGCAGCATAATGAAACAACTGGTACGTGTGTCATGAATTAAGTGGAGATCTCCCTTTGGCTGGTGTTCCTCATTTTTTTTTTTTTCGTCTTAACGTCTTAACGTCCTTCAGGCCCCTAGCCACACTCACACACATGGTGTACAGAATGTTCCAGGAGCTGTTCAATTTAAATAAAAGGTTCCACAGCGTGCATTCTCACACTAGTCACATAAATTGCATCGTGTTTTCAGACAGTAGACGTGTACCCAGAATTATTAATGTGGCGGCCTGTACGGGAGTGTTAAGAACCTGCGTAAAATGCTGGCAGCGGTCACGTTAATTTGAAGCGTGCTAGCAAAATAAAATGGAACTTGTATCATGAAATCAGAGGACACCAATCTGAAAATTCAAGGGTGATGGTTAAAGCAACAGGATGGGTGTTGGTGTAGCAACCCTGAACAAATGTAATAGCTGTAGTAACCTTGAGAACAATTAGATAAATAAAATAGTCAACGAACCAATGGATAATACATTGGGAATGTAATGCAGTACACGCAATGCATACTCTAGGTTCATTATGAGAACTTTGGCCTTCATAAATGCGGGTACCATGTAAATCTAATTATAATTGTGTTCAGTATGTCACGGTCTTTTCGTTCTCACAACTGAAATTTCAGAAGTATGTCCATAGCTAATTAGCAAGTTAACCCAAGCCTTGAAGACCATACTAGCAAATTCACTGAATGCTCAATTCTTGCGCTTTCAGCTATAATAAAATATATAATTCTCTGTTTATCAATATGAAGAATAAAAGCTTTCATATTGTTTCTGACAGAGTAAAAACAAGGGGAGAACAAAGGTAAAACACTGACGGCCCCGTACGTCCTCTAATGAGTACAGCTTGGTCCTGGGCCTGGATGTTACAAAACAAATCAAGATTCCTGTGAAGTTCACCGAGTATCTAGTTACCGTAAGTTTTACAAAATAGTCGGGGGCAACAGCAACCAAATTCCTTCTCAATTACAATGGACTTGTGTGTTTTACCTTTCCTTTCAATACACCTAGTCGATTCCCAAGGCAGTTTTGAGTCCGTTTTTCTCATGCTGGTATGCCATGTGTTTGTTCTGTAACCAAGGGTTACAAACGGCCAGCTCTACACCCGGCCAACTTTCCCCTGGCCTGCCTGCCCCCGGACAGTGTGTAATATCCATTCTGGAAAATGTGTCCTTCCCCCATCCCCCCATGTTCGAGTGAGAAAAGCCACTGTGCCGCCTCTCTAATGAACTGCATGAGCTACTGATACCCACCCATCCTAAGGTCAAACATCCTCCTCGGTGTTCTGCGGGTAAACACGATATTTTATACACATTCATCAGTAATGACATCATGCGGCGCAAATCACAATGTGCATGCCGCATAAATTGCGCTCCGTCTGAATACTCTAGTTATGCCGGGGGCAGGACAGCAGCAGAGCGATGACAAGACAACAGCTTGATTACATTACAGTGTTTTGATTAGAGACAGGCTTTACCCGTTCACTTGTATTCATTTTTTAATGATTTGCCTGTTGGCGAAAAGTTAAATACTTTGCCTGCTATGTCTAATTCAGCCACTTCATTGATTTAGATATGAACTAGGGACTGATTCCAACTTTCTTCTGCAATATTTTCCAAGGAAAGAAACTGCAGCCAGGAATACAGCACAAGAGCCAAATGCTCAATATAAAAATATTGAAATAATCAATTTGCCCAATTTTATGCCTTTCACACCATTTAAATGTTCGAAAAATCAATCTAAAATCTAAGTATGGATTTATTTTCCTGCAACAGAAGGCAGCTGATACACAGTTCCATCCCACCTTAAAACGGTATAACACCATTTGATCATGTGCTAACTTGAGTATTTTTACATCGGTTGACATCTTACCATAAAAAAAAAAAAAAATCTCAAAAACTAGGTTATGATGCTCTGCAACAGAATTACTTTGCTGCTGGTTTCCACTGCTGTTATGCGTGTGAAGTCAGCATGTGTCCATACATATTAGCGTCCATGCAAGGTTCTCTTATGCAGATTCGCCCTACAATATGCACTGGCATCCTGTCCATGCGACTTTAATCATGCAGTGCACTTCTTGCGGTAGATTCCAGGATCTTCGTGACCATGCACTGGATCAATGGTTAAGGAAAATTTTTTTTTTTACTGAAATAAGACTTGTGTCAAGAGTTGCCTTCTATTCACCTGATCTGGTTTGGTGAGGAAAAATTGTATGCATTAGGCAGATAAATACAAAATGGTCTAGCACGAAACAAAATCGAGCATCATGTACAACAGGGTTCTTATCCTATTGTTATAGCGACAGAGAAAAATCTAATTTTGCTTCAGGTGGCTTCAGGGTTCTTGACACATTTTCATTTCGCTATGACTTTTTAAATCTGACCACAGGTACTTTACTCATCCATCCAACATTGGCCTTAATTTCAGTACTTGTCGGTGTTTCTTTAAATACTAACAAATACTTTGATCTGTAATAAATAGCAGGGATGGACCATTTTACACTGCATATTCCTTTCTCCGATAACTAAAAGTGAGAGTTGATACATTTTTGATTCCGATTTTACGTATTTGTAATATCAGTTGAAACCAAAAGGCACAGAGTATCATTTCTCACTCTACTGTAGCAGAACACCTTAGCAGTCCCCAAGTACACAAAGTGTAATTAAAAACACGCATGCAAAGTCTTTAGTTAGCATAGCAAACATCATAAAATCAGACTGCTTTTCTCTTTAGCTCCCGCAGATGCATACCTGAGCAAATTAAGTAACTTAACAGCGATATTCCCCAGAGATTCGAAGTTCTGTAGTGGAGCCAAGACTGAGTCGTACTCCCAGAAGCCTTACACCCCCCTAACCTCTCTAGATGTAGAATCACACATAAACATGTGCAATTCCGAGTCATCTGAAAACAAACGTATTATTTGTGATGGCAATTCCTTTCCGTCTGTTTAAAACAAGAACTAGATAGGACTTGTTATTATCCATGTTGTTTTTTGTAATAATTGGATTCTAATTTTGTTTGTTTCTTTTTTTACAGGTGGTTAATTTGACATTATCGTTCTGGTGTGTATGAGAAAATTAAAACACTTCAGTTCATACCTGAGGCTCCATTTCATTCTGCTCAGAAGCACATTTACACGCAGCGCAGTTTTCCACAGACATTTGATTATTAATCTTCATATTTACCCTGTGACTGCATTCTGGAAAACTGTGTAGATGATCTTCTGTGATCTTCTGAGGCTGATGTGTACCAACAGATCTACACACTCCGGACAGGACATCCATATAGAACGAGGCAGAGTCATTGCCTTTGAACCATAGGAAAATACCCCTTCAACAAAAGAGGTTAAAAGGTTACACCAATTGAGCTAGGGCTGCAATCAAACCTTCAACCCTGATGCTAAGAGAACAGCACTACCCTTAGGACCACCATCCTACCAACCCTTAAATCGTACATCTTCTCCTACCTTGTTCTCACTGTCAAGCATGCAGTTCGCAGCACATTAACAAAACGACATTAATTTGTTTCCCACAGCTCCGGGACAAAAGCATATTGCTCAATACGGCTAACAGCACCAAGACTCATGGGTGTGCTAAACTTCCTCTCCCTCTGTCAATAAATCTGCAGCAGTTGCCTGTAACTGAAGCAAGGAAATCGTTTTAACCTATAGTCAAAAAGTAAGGGCATAACGGGTGCAAATGAATGATTAACTTTGGTCCAGAGCTCCCAGATGAGAGATATAATGAAGCTGTTACAATGCAGCTGCTGTAAAGCTATGGGTCCATTCAACTGAACCATAAACAATTTCATTTGATAAATAATTGAAAAAAAAACATCATTCGTGAAAAGGGACAGTCTTACTCATATGTCACTGAAGTTAAGATTCATACCCCACAACGAAAGGCTTCCAATTAAAAATTTTCTAGTATACATGGCTTCATATGCTACAAGGTTCTCGCTGCTGACTTTTTCATCCATGTAATCTCACCTTAAGGCTCAAGCTATGGCAGCTCGTGCAACTTCAGAGATTCAAAAGTGTTTATATATAAAAGGGCTGGGGAATGGTGGTTCCTTCAGCTCCTCACATTCCTTTCACATTACGCTCACATGCGGAAGAATCGCGGCTGGACATTTTACATCCACCCTAAGTATGCCACGACCCACACACTCCAGCTGACTGACGTGCGGACCATCATGCAGAGTGTCAGACTGAAATCCATCCATCCATCCATCCACCCTCAAACTGCATATCCTGTTCAGGTTCGCAGAGACCCTAAAATATAGCTCTGGTAAATTATAATTCTTCCTACAAGTTCTATGCTCATGTTACATTCCGTTTAATACTGACATTTTAAGTATGTTCCTCCAGCTTATATCAGAACATTTTACAAGCTATCCAGAGAGCTGAGTTTCCAGGGAGGCCCTCAAATTTGAGCCCCAGGTTGACTGGGATAGGCTCCAGGCTCCCTGTGACCTTGGCCAGGATTAGCGGTTAGAAGATGGATGGATATCTGAAACAGGCTAGAAAACCATTAAACTTAAGTTACTGTTTAATCTCAAAAGGATCCAAAAGCTAAATTTAAATTGGCATCAGCATGAATACACAATAAAATCAATATTCCAAGGAGTGGCACGGACTGCATCTAGAATTAACTGACGGCCAACTGAATCACTATCTTTCAGCCCCATGGCTAAAAAGGAAGGATTCAGAAACACTACAACTGACACAACTGCATTACACAGTATGATATTTTCATCCAAATATTTAACAATGAAATTATACAGCTGTTAAATCAATCACGTTACAACACTGCATGCGATACATTATTCTGGTCTATTTAACATTAAGACAGGTCAAAAAAGACCTATATCCCCTAAACTGAATTTTCCATTTCATCTCGGCAGTGTCTGGTTGGTAAACCTTATCAGAGTACATGATGTACGAATGTGATTCTTCTTCACTGGCTAGGAACAACAGTCAAAAACGAATATAAAAAAAAAAAAAACTGAACTAGGGTTGGAAAGAATGGGGGTGTGAAGAGACGAGCTGGACCCTCGCTAACACAGGCAGTCCACCAGCTGCCAGAAGCAGGCAGACATCCAAGAGCAAGCTGGGGATCTCCAGCCAGGAGCACAGCTGGAGTCAGGAGGTCACCCCCACACAAAGGAAAACAAGAGCCGGAGCGTTTGAAACCGCAGTGCTCATTACTGACCACAGCGATGTTTCCGGCCTGAAACGATCAACCAGCAACATACAATATCGCAGAACCCAGGACATACAGACAGCTAGAACTTTAAACAAATGCAGGACAGTTTGTGAGTCTTCTAAATCAAACTTAGTGTTCACCGAACACTTGACACTTTAATAGACTTTGCAGAAAAAAAACAAAACGTCCTTAATTGCTACTGACAAACCAACGTACTAAATTTACATATTAAAAAGGGGGTCTTCATTAATCAGAGACGAAATGCTGGATAGGATTTAAAGGTTTTGCTCTACGGTATGATAAATGATGAATTTAAATCCCCCATCAAAATAAGGATAGAAACAATGGCTCCACTTACTAAGAGCACACTACATGGCTCCCTTTCCGCTACATAGGTGAAAGGAACATGCCTTCGTTTTAAAATCTACTGCCACAAAGGAGCCCGCGCATTTTCACACTTCCCAATCTCCAAAACTGGGCGAGTGCCCAAAAGCACTTCAGCACAAAGAGGGGAGGCATGCTTGCCACATCCTCCATCAATGCTACCCAGTCAAAAAAAAAAAAAAAAAAAAAACCTGATTCATACGGCTGTCACACAGCTTTGCTGGCTTCTAAACAACGCTGTCCTACTCCCATTCACTCCCCAGGACTGAACTGCATCGCCGCTCGTTCTCACTGCTAGTCGGAGCAGAGGGCCGCTCTGCTCTGTGAGAACATGCTCGTCAAAGCCAGACCCCCCTCAGCCTATCCCTGCGTCCCCCAGATCTCTCCGCTTGATGTGACAGGCTGTCACGTACAGCACAAAGTGAACACCAGTATGTTGTTGTATCCTAGCTCAACCAGGGAAGACCCATTGGCACCGGCACAGGTTTCACGGTGGGGGCAAAATTTAAAAATTAAGAGCAGGCACTACTTTCACCAAACTCCTTGGTCGAGTTGCACCCTTCTCTCACACAATCCTGAAAATTTAAATCTATATCTATTTTCCTTTTAAAAAAAAAAAAAAAAATGGGAAAGAAATATGAACAAAACGTGTCCTCACTGTAGGAAAAACTCTGAAAAACTGACTGGCTTTACAAAATACCGAACACGTATCCAAGACCAATCCTGAATAGTCTGTTATTCAAAGTGACCTTCACATGTACACCAAACCATAGCAATCAGGAAACCATGATATGGGTTAAAGAAGCTTTCATCCAATAAAAACTGAAGGAAGGCACTTTACTTTTTTACTAGGTGTTACATTTTTAGAATTAAAAATTGGAGACACAGAAGTATAAAGTTTGAAGAAAAAAAAAAAATCTATACACCTCTATGCAGAAATGGCACAGGACCGTGGCAAGTGATCAATAGCAACAAATAATAAAACCCACCTAGCCCTGGTTCTTTTTTACATTATTATTAGAATTAGAATTAAATTAAATAAAGTCAGCGGGATGGAGTGAAAATTGGACCATAGGGGTTCCTCTACATCTGTAGTATTGGATTTGCTGTTGTGTGTCTTTTGCACTTATGGACTTTTAAAGTTATTTAAACAGGGAAGAAGATTCTTTTCACCATTTTGGACGAATTGTGCGTAATGAAGTGTTTTTCTTCGCTCGGACCCTGCTGCCATGCGCCTTTGTGGCATGGACGTCTGCCAAAAGGCAGGACAATCTGCCACAACCGAAATAAAATTAAGAGGTTCGAGTTAAAGCTTTGGCTCTGCAGGCAGAGAAAATGGTCCCTTTCCACAACCTTACTGTGGTTAATCAAAACCAGGCATTCTTTACCACTATTTGAATTTTCTGTCTCTGTTACACAACAGAATTTAGAAGTACACAATGAGGATGGTGTTCATAAAGACGCTTATTTTTGATGCTGTCCAGTGCTTATTTAGGGACTGGGCTGCAGAAATCTATAAAAATATGCCACACCTTTTTTTAAAAGCAAGCATATATGCCAAATACACAAATAGTTTGTTACTGTTCTCATGTGTTCTAAGCCGCTGTGTGGACAAAACCATTTTCAGTTCGGTTCAGTCCATCCCCCCACCCCCCAAACTTTCATTGCTGTAAAATAATTCCATTTCTGGTTGGCCAAATCTTTTACCCACAGACAGAGGAGACGTCATATGGAGTTAGTTAAAACCAGCGACCACCAGCTTTGCATGCTGTACCATCTACTGGATGACTGACATTCTGCTTTTGGAAGCAATATCAAGACAAACGAACAGCATAGATGTGACTCGTGAAAACGAATGTGAATGCGCCCGGGGTTGCAGTAAACGAATTTTGCAAGAGGTGATTCCCAGATTTTCCAGACCAGACCTCTAATGTAACCATTAGCACAGCACTTGAGAATTCTGCTAATCTGCAAATACTCATGTGCCTCATATGTAACGATTTCGTTCCATAAAATAGCTTTTGTTGCAAGCATATCAACTGTCAAATCACTTGCTGGTAAATTTTGCTTGACAGCTGCAGTCAGGTACATTTAACCTGTCAGAAAAGCCACCCAAAACAGCACAAAATACTATATGAATGGCAACGTGAATAACAATATAGCAAGATTTGCAAGCGAGAGGGTTGCTGAAGGACTCGAAAGTTAATCGCAACAGAGTCTTCCTGGCTGAAATGAGAATGAAGTTTTTAAAGGGGGAAAAGGGCATCCATCCCAAAGTTATGGACTAGTTCTATTTGTGGAAATGGCTCCGGCAATGTAATTTTGGGCAGGAAAGAACATAGCAAAGTTTTTAAAATGTGCCCAGTCCCACAAACCATCAGTTATGTGCAATAAACAGTCAGACATCTAGAATGTGGCAGGATGCGATTTAATATGAGAAGCTGTTTTTGTCTGCAGAGATCCAGATATTCAGAATAGATTTCAAAATTCTACCATCCCTTGTCTAAGCAGAAAGTAAATTGCAAGATTTTAAATGCACACAACAACACAACACAAAAATGATGATAAAAACATTATTTACTATTTTCAATAGCCCTATGCTTTTTTGGAATAGGCTGCAGTCCCACTGTGATCCTATAGAAGATAAGTTGTAGAAGGCATCTCAAGGCATCTCTGGCTTCAGATATCACATTATTCCATTCAGGTTACAGCAAGAAGTCTTGAGAAAATAACTGATGAGTTATGATGAGGACTAGATAATATTTTCATTAAGAATTCAGACGGATAACGCATGTAACAGTTAAATATGAACAATGAGGAATTTACGTCCATTTATTTTTTGAATATCACCATATCACCCATTCACTCATCTTCCTACTGCTTATTCCAGGAAAGGTCAAGGAGAGCCTGAAGCCTTTCCCACAAAGCATGGAGTACAAGTCAAAAGACACCACAGATGGGTTCCCAGTACACCACAGGATACATACAGTGGGCAATTTAGCAACGTCATTTCGCCTAACCATATTTTTTTGGACTGTGGGAGGAAACCAAAGTACTCGGAAAATACATGTTCTCTATGTGTGGTGTAGGGTTAACTCCACACATAGAGAATGACAGCAGGATTCAATGTGAACCAGTCACTCACTCACTCGCTCTCTCACACACTCACACACACACACACACACACACACACACACACACACACACACACACACACACACACACGCACGAGGTGAAAGCAAGCAAGCTTGGGGTCAGAGCATAGGTTCAGCCATTTATCCTGTAGCCCTGAGCAGTCTCTGGGCTTAATACCGTACCTCCCTTGCTGTAGTCAGTGACTTAAAAGACTTTCAAGACCACACATTTTCAAGGTTGTCAGTGCTTAGAAATTTTGTTCAAGCTTCCTTTTCCTGGATGATTAGTTAAGCTATGATAAGACAGAACTCGTACACCCAGCAAGGGATTTTTGTTGTCCAACATCTTTGCATACATGAATTCCCAACAGAATAGTCATCTTGTAAAATATTTGGAAAATGATAATACATTCTTTCGTGGTGTTCATTTGTATGCGTATTTATTGCTCTATTAAGTTCATGATAATTCAAACTTGTTTTACTTTCATTTCATGTCCATTAATTTATTACCTAACTGTGTACTGAGCAAGATTCAATTAGAGGTTGTGTCTGACTAGAGACCTACATTTTGCAGCAGTTTTACCCAATGGGATTTTGAAGTCTTGAGAAAAAGCATTGACCTTTACAAAGCAACTGAGTCTGGACTCTTTATATAGTCTTTTTTAAACAAAAGACATGATAGTGCACAAGTTTAGCTATGGGCTAGTTTAACAATGGCCTCTCCCACATCAGCCAGGGTGCCCATGAGGATGAACTTAACTGCGTTTTTAAAAATTAGCAAGGATAGTCTCAGTCCTCTCATGTAATAAATAACCAAAACTGAAACAAAACTTTAAAAACCATAAAACTGGGGTTTTCCTTTCTAAAATAAATTATATTTTTTCCTTTAATGATAAACATAGTTCTACCTACTTTTCTCCCACAATTCATTATGAAGATGAACAATCTGCCTGAGGCTTAACTGATGAACACAGTCCACAGCAACTAAGGGATGAACCCTATTCAGACCTACAAATTAGTCATCTCCAAACTCTCCTGTTCCTGTCTATATTCACTTTTCCCACACTGAAGTGGGATTTAAAAGCTAATCTCATACGCAAAACGCACGTAGCATTACTGGGAAACTTTAAACTAGACGGTCCAGGTACGTGTTCATTAGCTGGGCGGTACGTAGCATGCTGAGCTACCACGTAATTCTATGCTTTGTGTCACAGCGTACACGTCCACATGAATAAGCTAGCCATACTAATGAAAAAGTATACGGTATACAGCAACTCAGATGGAGCTGGTAATTAGAGCAGAGGTGCTTAATTCACCCCCACGGGAAAATTGGCCAGCTTTCACGTGCCCCATCTTGTACACCACACATGTGTGTCTCTTTTGGGGTCAGTGTCCCGCACCCCTGGGCCAGTTGGGGCTTTGCTCATCAGTAATGGGATTTGTCTACGGGGCACAGGACACAAACATACAACCTTCTGGACACGGCTACAGTGACCTGCTCATTGATCTATACAACACCCCATAGTTCAGCCGCATCGACTCCCCCTTCAGACAAAATGGTCGGCAAGGTCTAAACTTAATATAATTAAGCAGTCAGGTGCTCTTCAAAAATGGCAAGAAGCTTCCTTTTTAAAATTATGGATATGATTTATGCAATAAAGCGTGTGTGTGGCACTAAGTAATTTAATTTACTTGTCTGAATAATCATTATATTTATCTGAATAATTAACAATAATGAGGGGGAAAAAAAATAATTTAACTGATGAATGGGCATTCAGCATTTGACCACCACTGAAAATCAGTTAGATTTGCACACCACGCTTCAAACACGTAACAAATTTGCTCTTGGAAATTTTCCCTACTTTTTGCAAAGGCTTCAAAACAGCCTGCAAGCATGAAACTAAGGCAAGACTGTTTCTGTATTCTGAAAAGAACGTGTATTTATTCAGCAGGTCATTAGCATTTTCTGTAAATTTGTCGGTTTTATATTCTGATAGAACTAAGAGCATTTACTTCAGGGGAATGGCGCTGGGGGAAATCGTTACTAGTTGTCTCAGGAGACGCCACTTTCCGCTGCTGTGAGGTCAAGCTCGCCCTCCAGATTCATTCTCCTGCTTTCACACGGCCCACCTCCCCTGCTCGCTTCAGCTCATGACACTCCCAACACCACAGCAGGGTCTCGGTTTAAACAGGCTCCCTTGATGCCCAGTCTCCCCTGTCAGCCTCTCCACTTTACCACCATCTGGCCAATTAGTTCAGCCAAAAATAAAAAAAAAAAAAGACAGAGAGACCCAGACACAATGAAACGGAGACACGTCCCATCTGCTTGGTACCAGACTCAGAAGCCACTACAACACAATGGCTGGGTTTGACCCCCCAACGCTACGGCATTGTTTGTCTAACCCACTACTCTCGCACGAATCGTCTTCGCGCACAGGCTGACACAGCCTGTCGGCGCCACATCATCAAATATGCAAATGTGCAATAGGAGCGAAAGTCACATGGGCGAAATATTAACGCTTCATTTTCACATTCTAGGTGGCTGGTAGTTAGAGGCCATTAGCAAGCTGTCCAATCTGCCAAGCAAGTGGATTAGAAAGTAATAGAAACACCTAAACATTTTTAAAATCAGACATTGGATTTAAGTTAAATAAACACACATGCGTGATGGCCCGATGACAAATTCATCCCCTCAAACGACGTGACGCACAAAGCTAATACATGGGCATAAGTGCCAAACAGAGTTGCTGATGTCAGTGGTAACCTTTAGCTCAACTGGACATTTTCCTCATGAAAACATGACATTATTGAGTCTGTATTGCAATTTTGTCTCTTCAGACATAGAAAAATCATTTCTTTCATAAAAAACCAAGAAATCTACGCAATCAATGCATAAAACAGTGCTAACTGAATGCGATGCTCGTCATTTTACACACAACACCGAATGTCCCCTTGTCGCTCTCTAGATCCCTATTTCGAGTGATGTCTTCAGAATCAATGGTGGATGGGAGTAAGCCGTGGCGGGTGGGAGCATCCTGAACGAACCAATCGATGCTGACGCTAAATAAAGCTTCAAAACCTGTGGTGAGTGAGTGTATACTGAATTACCAATCAATGCCGGACATCACCCATATTGATTGGTTAGTTCAGGATACTCCCACCCATCAGAGGCTTTGAAGCCTCATTTAGCAACAGCATTGATTGGTTAGTTCAGGATACTCCCACCCACCACAGGTTTTGAAGCCTCATTTGTCCCATCACTACCACTTCTAAACTGTAAACTTAATGACGGGTCAACTGCGTCCACAAAGACGCATTTTATTTTTGAATGACTAAAATCCCTGGAATAACCAGATTTTTCCTCCATAAATTACCAGCAATGTTTGAGAACTGAATCGCTGTTAGTCAAAGACAAACTGACAGACGTAAACATGCTGATGAAATTTTGATCAGATTTAATTTAATCTTTGTTCGTAATACTTTGGTGCTGAAGACATCATGATAAGATCTTACCATCTTCTTAGGGACTTTTTCATCCTCCTTTCCGACTCTGCTGCTTTTGCACTGTCTGGTCATCTTGTGTTCCGCGGTTTGCTTGATGGTTATCCGTATCTCTGGAGGGCATATGTAGTTCTCGAGGCTTTTTGGGGGCTTTTTGGCCCTCTTGGTGGTCTGTATCTTCAGCTTGAGGCTGCCTTCTGAGAAGCTGGCCTCCTTAATGGAGAACTCTTGTTCCTCCAGCCCATCCTGTGACCATTTCTCACTGTCCAGGTTCGACCCCCTTAATCCAACCCCTTCCATGGGATCAACGTTCTTCCCGGCCATGAATAGCCCCATCTCCGTGGTAGAAAGGGGAGCCCCTAAGTCTTTGGGGAGGTCAGCCAGGACAGTGTCGCTTCCGCTAGGGCGAATTTCAGTCTCCCCCGGCTTTGGTCGAGCAGAGTTTGAGAGTTCGCGCGGCTCCATCGATGTCCCTGGTTTTGAATTGAGATAGAGGGACTGCACCTCTCAGACAAGTAGCTCAGTTGTCACCTGTCAGCGAAGATTCAAACGTCTCGCCTCACCATTGCACCAAAAATCCAATGACGTGTACACATCTGCCAGAGTGCAACTGGGGATGGGGGGGGGAAAAAAGGCATGAATTTGAGGAGGTCTTGACATACTTTTATATTTTACACAAGCACGATTCATTAAGGTTTCCTTTCAAATGTATTTAACCTTTCCAAAACTTTTCAGGGACAAATTTTGCAACAATTATTTTCAATCAACCTGGGAACACATTTAGGCCTAATTACAAACACATAAACATTACACATGAATATTTACAAAAAAATCCATGGCTAGATGTTTTTCTTTAATGGTAAATGTACAATGGAATACCTATTTGGCATACAGATCATTTCAAACAGCCTCTCCAAATGTGCACAGAACATTTAAAGACGCTGCACAATCGTCATGACAGTTTCAAACGTCTAAAACTCGTATTATAACCTCCATCTGCATTTCTAATATCAGTCTCTAACTCTCTATACATAACAAGTACTCATGCATGCACACCTTCAGTTTATGCGAGTTCACCACCAGTACAACACACGACGGTACCGAAAAAAAAAAAACACATGCCGGAAAGATCTGGCCTAAACAGAGATGACCAAAAACACCCCAATAATGACAGTCATTTCCCTGGTCATCCTACGTGATCCTCAGATGACACTGCAAGCAGATGAATATCACTGTTCCCCCGAAAACTCTGGCACTCCAACATACAATAGACAGCAGCGGTAAGGACCTCAATATGTAATTTTCTTTCATCGCTTTTAGCCATTTTAGTCAACGTTTACCAGTTACGCTGTTGAACTTCCAAATGCACTGCCAAGCTTAGGCAGTCTTGGGTTTTTTTTTTTTTCCTGGAAATTATTATATTACTGATTATGGCAGTGTCCATTATCTATGCTGCATGAAAAATACACAGATTGCACAAATGAAGACAAATAAATGAAGGCTTGTCTCTGTCTTACACGCTAAGATATGGCCCAAAATAAACAGCAATACATTCATAATTACGGTTATTCAGGCTCTCCAAAATATGAAGAACATTTACAGCAGTGGCCATTTCCTAGGAATTGCATATTTCTATCACACGAAAAACCGGATTCATGATTTACACCACACAAATTTCCATACTGCCCCTGTACCATCCTAGTCTTTTCCACGGTAGGCAAGACACAATTCCAGCATAACATGAAGCCGTGATAACGTAGTTCCTTTAAAGGTGATGAAGAGTGAAGACAAGCCAGAAAAGCTACAAAATTAACCGAAACATCTGACTGTACCTGCAAACAAATCAAACCTATTTGGTATGACCCTAATGCAACAAGAGTATGCAAGACAGTGTTTACGTTTTATTTTTTATAAACTACTGGTCATAAAATGATGTTACATGGAAGAATGCTCTACAACCATCTTAAAATTAAATTCTGAAATTCGAGAAGCATGTCCATTTTAATACTTTCTGGCTTTAAAATAAAAGGTTTCATGAACATAGTTGTAAACGATTGTGCGTTTAATACTTCACCGTGAATTCATATGCCTAAGCCAATGTTAATTATAGCACCAAAGCCTTTGTGACCATAAACTTCGGAGCACATTCCAAGCTGCGGTAGCCTACACACTACGAGAGACCATTCCTGAGCCCATAAAAGCATTTTAATCATACAGCAGAACAAAAGCCTGCGTAATGAGCATGTAGATGCTAGGAATCTGCACCCAAAGTATCTGCAGCTGTCTGGGATCAGAAATGAGTGTAACCAAAGCTGGGGCTGAACTCCATGGGTTTGAGTTTTGGTTAAAGACTGTGTAAAGATAAACTTGGCTGGTTCAAGTTAGTCAGGGACCCAGCTTCGCCGAAAAGTGTGAAAACACTCAAGGTACTGCGGCACGCATTAAAACCATAAATTTATGAAGGTATGCAACTAACACCTAGACCACACAATCCAGCAACGTTTTTTTTCCTGTGGGCAAAAAGGCTCCTCGACAAAACCTAATTGTACACCGGAAACCGGCTACAATTAGCACTCTGACATCATTTTTCCCCAGATTCTGGCTCCAAAGCACCCATTAACCGTGTAAATGCTAATATCCATGGTGCTGTTATTTTCTGGTATCTGAAAATTATTATTATTTATGGTCAGCTACTGTACTTATCTTGAATTTATTGACTTGCATTGATTTGGCACTACAGTCTGCAGGAAGCTTGCAAGTATGAAATTCATCGTATGATGAACACGATTAAAACAAATCACTTTTTGAAATATAGTATTTTCCAAATGATGTATTTTTACTGGGAGTGGAGTCCAATATAGATGAGCATTGATTTTTGCTATCACCTGAGTCTTCCATTATAAGATGTCAGAAATTGCTTCCAATTTCAGATATTTATAGATTTTTTTTTTTTTTATTAAAATTTAATCTAAAGCCTTGAGGGCAAAGATTTCTTGATTGCTTACTATATCATATTTTAAATAACTTAGCTGCAGCAGCCCCACGTACGGTAATCTTACAGTAGCACCTCACTGAATCCTACCTGCCAAATATTCACAATTTTGGCCTGGCTTGACCCGTGTTGCGTCCTTCTTAAAAGAACCAGTCGACGGTGAGAACCACAATACCCCAAAATGCCAAGGTGCAGTGAAGCATTTGAAACGACGATTCTCAAGTCCCTAATTTAACAAAAAAAAAAAAAAAAAAAAAAAAAAGGTTACGCGGCAATACCTGGTTGCTAGGTAACTCCTGAGGCTGCAGTAGCCACGTTCTAACCTGTCAGATCATCGGTAAAAGCAAACAGACTGGGATCACTCAGGTCAATGAAACTGTGAGGTTTTTTCAGGCAACTAATGGAACGAAGGCTTCTAAAGTCTATTATACACAATCACAAAAAACAATTACATCATTTATCGCAATCTAATGTTACATTTAAAATGGCTGTTTAACCATATAACACATACATACTAATTAATACTAAAATGAACATAAATTATCATTACTAAATACACTTAAGTAGAATTTTCTCGTTTAAAAGCACTAAAACCCAACTACAAAAGACGTAATTAAGTACATGATCCATAACGATGTTTACACTACAACTGTTCCTTTATCTTGAAGTTACCAAAGTACAAGCATGCTTCATTTTGACTTACATTATTCATTCAGCAGATGCCACTGTCCAAAGTCACATACAGTAAGGCAGACACTGTACATCAGAGTACATGAGGCAGTTTTGGAGGTTAAGAGCCTTGCTAAGAATATTTGGAGAAAAATGAATAGATGTACTAACTGCTCTATAAATATTTCAACCAATTGATGGTTTGGGGCAGGATGGGATGGTGGGTAGCCCTGACACTCCATACTGAGCGTACGTACCCCGCCTCTGCTCGGCATGCGTGAAGTCGGCACGTTTTCCGAGTCACATGGAAATCCCCCCGCGCTACAAAGGCGTGCAGTTAGGCTAATTGGCCCTATCTAAATTGCCTGTATTGTGTAATTGTTTATGTGTTCGTGCCTTGGAATAAACTGGCATTCTGTTCAGCATGGACCCCCTACCTTGTGCTGCCTAAAATAGGCCCCAAAGCCTTCCCCGACAACCTTGACCAAGATGAGAGTATAAACGATGACAGTCTATTACTTCCATGGAAACATTTTCATGATTAGACAAACAGAAGTGCGGCTGCACACATTTTAACCTAATCTAGAAAAAAAATTGCATCTTATTAGAAAAATATTCTGATAGCTTTCATAGAATGGGGTCAAAACGCTGTTCGCTGCATGAAAACAAATTTACCGAACAAACAAACCACGTCTAACTTGTCAACTACAAGTCATATACAAATACTTTTTGTTTGTATAAGAAACAAACCATTAAGCACATCTGTTTTACCAGTTGAAGATACTAAGAGTCAATGTTCTAGAGATCGCAGGACAAGACCACCTTAGCATTGTTGGTTTTATAACAATGTCTGTGGTCAGATGACATTACCCTTCCGGCCTTGTTAAAACATTTGTTGCAGGACAAATGTAAATGGTACACCTAAATAAAGACATAAATAAAATAAAGCCAACGAGCTCTAGAAAGTACTCTGCATTCAAATCACACCGCATAAACAAACCCTCTAGCTGGGTGATGAGAGGCTATTTGGAGTACCTGTCAATTTTGTGAACGCTACACTCTTGGTAGTTAGGTATCTCCTGTGGAGTAGTTTGCTGACAGCACATAATTTCATACGTCTCCTCTATCTCCCACCCCCATCCCTGAATGGTTCCTTCCTCTGAATTCCACTTCAGCAGTTCCATTGCGTTTGCGGAGCCCGCAGGACAGGCGTCAACACAACGCTGACTGCGTCCTCGGCTCCGGGCGACAGACCAACAAGTGTAGCGGTAAGCAGCACCATCGCCGAGAGATCCTCGCGCGGCCAACTTGAAGCCATCCGTGAGATAATTCCGAGCCCCTGGTGCCAAGCGAATGCCAAGCAGAAACTGTTTAAGAACAGCATGATCTCAGGGAGAATTCCACTGTGTTTGCACTTATAGTCAGGTAAACTTGGGCTAGGCTCAGAATGTCGCTATATTGTCAGAGAATGCCAGAGGCATGAAGCTGAGATACCCGTCAACATAAGATTGACGGGTGATCAGCCAGAGAAGTAAGACAATTTCCCAGCCTCCACACAGACACAGTGTTTATGCTTCTAAGCATCCCTTATTATGTTGTTTATTCCTCAAATATCATGTTCATATTCACAACCACAGAAAATAGCTTCAATCAGTTAAGCAAATGACTTAATGTTCATTATATATGGAAAGCTGAGGCTTCGTATGGTTCATTTTTAAGACGTTCATGGGGTTATCATAATATTTTGACTAGACAGTAATTCAACCAGAATGTACAACAGGGACAGAAATTATTATTGATGATACTAATTAACTAGAAATCACTTCAATATTCATTTACTGACCTCAGATCAAGCAATCGTTAAATTAGTTCCGGAGGCAATGCAAACGTGGCAAAAAAGTTTAATGTAAACGGACTTCATAAAGAATTATGTATGTGTACAACTACATAACACGATTATAAAAGCATTTTGAATATAAAATGCGTAAACTAATCACCATCATCACTCAGTATTTGGGTGTTATAGAAAGTCATTAAATCTTTCAAGCAATCCAAGCAGTAGTTTTTTTTTTGTGCTTGTTTTAGGGTCGTGTTGCACCTGGTAACTGGAACTATGTTTAGCCTCTTGTTGCCATGGTCTAATATGTAGCCAACTCTTATCTACACCATTAAATGAGTTTCCCCCTACTACACTATTTGTTTTGAATAAATTTAAATAGATGCAAAGGCTATTTTGAAATGACTGACAAATGTTGGCTTTCTGAGACCTCTCCATATATCCACTGCATCAATTCCAGGTAGGACAAGAAACCAAGCCAAGAAACATTACTCAAGAGTTCCAGAAAAATCACATTCCCCTCCTCCAAAGCAGCAGCGTGCTCTCTCTGGCTCTGATAACACCGTCTCCTGCACGCATTACAGAACATAATGTTTCCTTTTGAGTGGGTACATCCTGAATCAGTTCTGGGCAAGTTTTACTTTGGCAGCATTTCAGCAAGGCGTTCGTTGTGCCGATTATAATTTTCTAAAATGGCCCACAGTCTGCCTTGTTGCGGCCATCATCGTACGTTCTCTCAAGAAGTGGGCTTCTGGACTGTGAGGTCGATTAAGGCAGACAAAAGGAAGCGCTTACAAATACCGGGAGATCATGCAAGTTTGACGAACGAGGCAAGGGGCAGGATTTAAACCCACAGTGTGATGTGACATCGCTAACAGCTATGCCACTGCATAGCCCAAATTTATTCATCCTGCATGTACGTGCGTGCCAAGCCTCTGAAGAAGCTGAGCATACATACTTCACAGACTGTTTCGACAGGCTCACCCCTCGTTTGCTCTCCACAAACTACCAAGAGCGGTTACTGTCTTTTAGCTTGCGTGCACAGTCCCTCTGCCACATAGCTACTGTATGGAGGTGTACAGACCAGGCCGCAGTTTTAATGGAAGAGATGTGCAAATTTCAAGCAAATTATTATCGGTCTATTGAAATGACATTTCAGAATATGGTGCCAAAATGGCAGAACTTGTGGAAAACATCTCCATCGCCTATTGTTTAACTAATTATATAAAGAGTAAGATATAAACAAAAGGAACAAAATCCATACTTTGGTTGCATTAATTTAGCATCTAGCTGTAACGGGCATAACTATAAACTACTACTATAATAATATTAATGAAGAAATTGTTATACTGGTGAATGTCAATTACCCAACCAATTATTGTCATAATTGGCACTACACTTGAGTGCACGTATACACAACTGAAACGGTCTCACTTTTGGGCATCCGTTTTTAATGTAATCTAAGAAACGTGACTGATGTATTGTGACTGCAGAAAGTCGAAGCAATGACCGAGGTTACACTGAAACAAGACGTAAGAGAATCAGGTTATGTTTTGTGGCTATTGAGTTATGCCTAAGCTGATTCCATTAACTGCTCTTCTCGAATTGCATTTCTGTTGCACCTCAGATCACCAATATCGACGAATGAAACCAACAGCTTGCAAAAACAAGCAAAGCAGTGAATGCAACAATCTATGAACGTGAATCTGAAGCAAAAAGGACAACTTCGAGAAATATAATATGGGCTTCAAAATCCATCCAGCCATCAAACCGCTTTATCCTATTCAGGGTCATGGGGGCGCCTGGAGCCTCCTGGCCTCAATATGAAAATCCTATATTCATAAGAAATACTGAAAATACAAACGTGGTAAGGAATCTGAGCCATAGCTATAGAATTAATGCTTCATTTGATCACTTCTTTTCCATAATTCTGCCGATATACAGAAAGCTCTAGCAAATGGTCCTCAACACAGATTGATTTTTCTGTCAATGCACAAGGTTCTGCAAACAGGTAGTGAAATCCAGTCCTGGAAAACAGATTTATGCTATAAATGTAGCTCTGGAAGATCTGATTAACTTCACACCCAAGTAATAAGTATTATAAATCAATTAAAATGAGATATAATGCAAACCAGTGGGTGGTGCCCTCAAAGATCCATACTATAAGGTTTCTGGCCTGACATTTTATATCAGGGTACTGAACTTCAGTTCCTCAGGAGCCATGGAATCTTCCAGATTAAGAGCTCCCTTTCAGTTACCATGAGATTAACACCTAAAATAATAACTTTACAAGACTGAGAGGTCTTTGACATAGAATTTGAATGCAAACACCAGTTAGTTTGAGACAAATCACAGAATTTGACTGCTGAATGAGGTCCACTCTGTAACACATATTCTAAAGTCACCCCTGGAGCACTATGACCCTGTAAGGTATATTCCAGGTTTATAATTCATCTACCATACCTTGCTCAAATTACATGTTAACTGTCTGTAACCCATACAGACACTGACATGCCTAACAAGTAATTTCACTATTATATGCAGTATTTCTTTAAGACATGCCACATTTTTTCTTTCTAACCTCAAATGTATCTCATCAAACAAAGAAAAATCAAAATAAGTATGCTAACTGCATACACATGCTTCTCCGGTAACCTCCTCCAGAGAACGCAGAAAACAAGTTAATTAAAAAAATATCAGCAATTACGTGGGAAAGTCATTCTGGTGTTTAGATTAAAGCCATTATACATTCTCTTCACGACTAAACAGAGTGGATGTAAAGCATTAAAGATAAGTAAACAAACACATCATCACTTTGAAATTCCATATGATCTTTCGCTATTTGACTGAGCAAACCATTTTCCATTCCAACTCAGTGAACTTAAATTATATCATCAATTTAGAGGACTCCACTTTATTCCGAAAAACCACTTTTTGCTCTTAATTATGAACCATTTGACTGCTGCAGGACAGTATACGTCAGGGTTACAGGTTGTCAGAACAGGCATGACCACAGGATTGATTTGGTCTACTAGACTGTGAGAGGTGTTCATTAACCCAGCTCATTAACCAGTCATCTGGACCAACCACCATGTGGTTCATACCTTAAAACACCAATCATTACAGAAAACCACAGCAGCTCATATCTTTGGAATCAAATCTCAGGCTTTGCTGTCGACATTCCCTCCCCCCCACCGTGGCATCTTAAAGTAAATGAACCTAGCCGCCCTGTAGTACTATAAATACACAAATAAACCACAAACTATTCATTTTAAACTTTTTTTTAAAAAAAAAAAAAAAAAAAAAAAAACCTGCGCGAGTATCAATGTATACTGGAAGGCAAAACGAAAGCAGTGAAAACACACCGCTGTTTACAGAATAAACTTGAGTGAAATGGACCAAGCAGCACAGAGGAACCTCAGCTCCACTGCAGTGACTATAATATTAATTATTATTATTTCTATACATCAGGTTTAGAAAGGTAAAGGTGGATTACAGCGCGGTTGCTGCTCCGGCCTCTCTGGGGCGAAGCTAGGCTGGTCACCAGGCTTCTCCAGGCTTCTCCAGACCTGAGGAAAGTAGCCCAAAGACTCAGAAATTCACGTCTACTTGCTCTACACACGTCCAGGAGAGCATCTTCTGGAAGCGTCTACCATCAGGCATACCAACCCATACTGAACGGCGCGGCGACCCCTCGGACGGTCTTCGCTTCTCGGTGGTGGTGGTGATGATGATGATGATGATGAAGCTGTCGTCGTGAGGCGACGATCCATTTACAGTGACATGGTCGCCTAAGGGAATGACAGTGACACTCAGCCCGAGGATGTGCGAGTCAAGCCTTTAAAAAAGAGCAGCGAAAATGGCGTCTATTCAAGGTTGAGCTCATTTTAAACACGTAAAAAAAAAAAAAAAAAAAAAAAAAAAAAAAAAATCAGTTCGTCAAGAACGGCACGCGCCGTCGAGC
The DNA here is from genome assembly GCA_009936485.2 of Gymnarchus niloticus. Taxonomy (NCBI): domain Eukaryota; kingdom Metazoa; phylum Chordata; class Actinopteri; order Osteoglossiformes; family Gymnarchidae; genus Gymnarchus; species Gymnarchus niloticus. Next base: position 8,040,086 of record JAACJT020000095.1, on the reverse strand, counting down.
CTCGCGGCCAGACTCGTGCCTCGTGCATAAACGCACATCGAGTCTTTATGGTTTTGTGCAAAAACAAGAAGAAAAAAAAAAGCGCTTTAAAACACGTCCCACTTGTCTTGCTGCTGCTAAATCAGAACCTCCCGTAGTTTCCTTCTCAAATGCTGGACAAGGAATGAGGAGGGAATGAAGCAGATTTTTTTTTTTTTTATTTCTGCAGTGAGGGCTGAAGAAAAATAATAAAAGAAAAAACACACACACGTAATCTCAGTCAATCCAAAACAGCACTTGACGAGTCCTGACGCAATTGCGTTTCGTGCAAGAAGCGCCTATGGACGAGAAACAGGCGGGTGATCAAGTAGCTTCACCGCAGTTTCCATCCTTGGCTGTCTCCGAGAGAGTTCAGAATGTTTGCCTGGCTGACCTGTCCTGCAGCACTTTCTGATAGTGATCTCACACATTCAGCACACCGCCAGAAAATGCAGCAACACGACCCGCTCTCTGCCGCCCCTAGCGGCCAATGGGAGCACGGCATCACGCTTTAATCTTGCGCCTCGGTCCATCCGACCCACACCACCAGCAAGTGTTTCATTTGCAGCCTTCTATAAATTGATTTAAGTGAAGTATGTAATAGAGGAACTATGCAAATTGCATTTGAGAGCAATCCATGTTACACAGTGATGTGTATTCAATTTAGTATACACACCAGACAGCAAATTATGATGTTTGTGTTGTGCTTGGTAAAATGTGGCCTGGATAGTCATAATATTTATGCATAGTTTTTCATTGTAAGTATGACGATAATAGTGTCTGAGAAATAAAAATCGAGATTCAGTTCTTACGGCTTAGCCCAGCCTAACGTTAGTATCCTGTATTTTAATTAAAATCGGTCCGAAGTTAAGGTAAGTTTTGAATAGAATTCATATTTTGTTGAATTATTATCGCTGATCTGATACCAAGGACAAAACATTTCTTATTCACAGATTCATTGTCCTAACAATCAGGACATTGGTCTAATGTCTTGGCATTTTCCTTTGCATATCAGTTTTTTGTAATCTCCCAGCAGTTCTGTCAAGCCCTGCAACAGCATATATAGGCTTATAGCCATATAGATGGAAAAAATTAGCAGTCGAAACAAGTTATACAGTATCTTTTAATAAATGTGGTCTGTTATCATTATTATAAAAATCTGCTACTAGCATACATTACAATGGCAATGTAAATTAACCATTTATCCATATGTAACGTCTGTCCTCTGCTGTCATCTCAAGCTCAAGGTAAATTAATTGTTGTTTTTTCTGTCTGTTTTTTCTTTATTTTTAAAACAAACTGTCATGGTTCGGTGGCCAGCACTGTCACCTCACACCTCCTGGGGTAAGGGGTTAAGTCCCTCCCCTACTTCATGTGCTCGGAGTTAGCAGGCTCTTCACATGCTGTGTGGGCTTCTTCCAGAATTCAAAGATGGGGGATTGGATTGGCGTGTCTAAATTGCCCGGAGCATGTACGTGTGTGCTCTTATCAGAGAATTTGCTGTTCTGTCTAAGCTAAACACATCAAAGAGCATTAAAGCAGTTCAAAGAAATCGCATTAAAGATCTCAACAGTTACCTATTTACTGAAAAAATGCTTTTATATGAAATTGTTTCAAAATGAATTTTAAAAATACTAGCAAGTATACACAGAGAGGCCCTGCTTCCTCTTATAATCAGGATGGCTGACAGTTACAAACTCAAACCCATCTAATACAGTCACCCACTCACTCATTTTTACATAAAAATATAAAATAATTAGTGAAAATGCATTCTGAGATTGACTCTGGATAAATCTGATCGTTGAAAAATAGTTACTAAAGATATAATAACATAATAAAACAGAATATTAAACATTTTTAAGCAATTTTTTTCATACTTCATCCCTGAACCACTAAACAAATAACAACGGGGTAGTAATGCTTCAAAACCTAGTATATAATTTTGATGCCTGTCTGTTCAAATCCCAGGAGAACTCATTCTGTGGTATCCAACTGCTTACCTTGGTGGGGATTGTGGAACAGTAACATACCCAGATGAAAAAATGAGAAGAATGTTAAAATCGCTGTGGCTTACTGGGTAGTATTGTTGTGTCACACCTTCAGGCCTGGGGTGTTGAATTCTGCTCCTGTGGAAACTGCATCTCCTCCTTAGGTCACATGCTGTAGATTTCCATTAGGTCCAAAAACATGCAGTTAGTCTAAATGTCTCCAAGTTGCCTAAAGAGGGTAAGAATGGATGTACCCTATACTGCCTGGGATAGACTCCTGAAGAAAAAAAATAACTGGAAAAAGTGTTATTAAGGAACCCACAAGAAATGGGTGTTCTTTATGAGCAGAATTTCAGCTAACCACTTCCTGTTGAAATGAATTTTGCAAAGTGGCTAGAAAATTTTTTTTTTTGTCTTGTTTTTTTTTTGCTTATTATTTGTTGGCTGCGTTTTCTGAGTATAATTTCGCACAACATTTTAAATCATTATCAGGTGGATCTGAAACTGGAGTGTGAAGTTCAATATACTTATTTAATAAACTCTTTACAGCTAAATAGCCCACTCACTGTCTTAAGTAGTCTGTCATGTAAAACCAGAGAGTGTCCACTAGAGGGCATGCTGTATGTGGTCAAAGTCACTATTGCCGTTTCAGACATTTTAATTCAATTCAATTATTATAATATTCAATTATTCAATCATTTAATTATTATAACACCAAAACACCATATGGCACCAGACAAAACGCTGTAAATCATCACAGACATGGAAAACAAGCATGAATACATTAGCTGATTACTTTCCCTGGATTAAGCCTTAGCTTCATCCATCTGATTCATATTATATTTAACCAGTGTTTTTAAAACGTTCCTGCCCTCCACAGAATTCAAGTGTCTTTGAGTGGGTTACCGTGAACAGTTGACTGTACGGTCATTAAGGCCTTACAGTGTCATACAGGGTGCATGCTTCAGGCCAGTGAAGATCTCAGCCTTGTTACGGACGTGTGTCTCCCCCATCTCCCGACAATCTACCACCATGCTTTGTAGAGGTGATGATGTCACATAACCGATGTGCAACAGAAATAATGCTTCAGATTTAGGGCAAATTAATCATTTTTGTTTGTCTTTGTTTGTATTTAATGGAAAATGGATTATCTACAGAAAGGAGGTGGAGGATTGTCTCTCTCAATTTAAAAATATTGATTACAGAAGATTATTGATGTTGCCAAGGTGCATTCATCAATAAATTATTATCGGCCATTACTAGGATTGCATCCACTGTCTAAGCACTAATCATAATCAAGGTAATCAAGGGGGGGGGGGGGGGGGGGGGGGGGGCCTGTGCCCCAGTAGAGCTTTATGTC
>JAACJT020000095.1:8014875-8036620 GCA_009936485.2 Gymnarchus niloticus | reverse complement strand
GTAGTGGAGAGCGTCTTTGCAGAGGGCGTTGCGAGCGGGTAGGGTGGGGGAGAGAGGGTGGGGACGGGAGTGGGGGTGGGCGAGGCCTTTTCACGCAGGGCCGTAAAGTACACAAGGCTGGGGTACACCCTGGATGGGATATCAGGCACATACCAACTTACAGTGAGTAAGTTAGAGACATCAAATAGCAAGTCTACATCTCTTTGGACTGTGAGAGGAATCCACAGTCCCCAGAGGAAGCCCACATGACACAGAACATAGGAGGAAGAACACAGAATCACTGACAAAGCCGAGGCCGGACTCAAACCCTCAACCCTTAGGGTGTGAGACCGCACCGCTAACTGGTGAGCTGCTATGCTAAACCGCCATTACTAATATTCTCATTTTTAATTATTCAGAGCAGTGTCTCCGTGGGGGTGGTTTTCACACACTGAAACGTGACTGCATTCCTTTGCTGCATACATTGGATACCTGGAATACAAATGTATGATTGGAATCCTCTGTGGTATTAAAAATGTTGACATGCAAAAAAAAAATGGAAATATGAGAATGTAATTATATCTAGCTCTTTACTAGTGTTGTTCAAATGAGATTATTGTTTTATTCAATACACCTTAAACGAATCGTTACAGACCTATCACATAGCTTTTTAAATAAATCTCGTTTTAGGGCAGTCCAATAATTGAACAGATTATTAGTTTTGTCTCAAAACATGATATAGAAACAATATTATCAAAACAGCTTTGAAATCCTGCCATATTTAGATATTGTCAACACATCATAAAAATTCATCCATGGGGAGGGAACCTGGAACCTATCCCAGGCGACATACTAGGCCCAAGACTGGGGCAGAACCTGGACAGGATGTTAATTACAGTAAATATATAATACATAAATATACAAGGCAGTTAAAAAATACAGGAAGATTAAAAAAAACTTTGATGGCAACTTGGACACGCTCCCGAGTGCATTCAGAACGGGTTTTTCCGACGGACGCTCCCATGTGACCAGGAGAGCTCTAAGAGAGCTCCCAGTCTCTCACTGGCTGTGACAAGCCGTCACTGTTCTCGAATATATTAGAGATGGGTCACTGCAGATGTACTCCCTGGTACTGTAGGGCAGAGATGTGTCAGGATCTCTGCACAGGCTGACGTGACAAAACACAGATAAATCCTTGTTTTGTCTCTCATGTTCAAAAGTGTGGTAGAGGTGTATTTTTAATGACCCCAAAAAAATGTTGGTATTAAAAATACAAAATGACATAAATACTGTATACATTTTAAATAATCATGATTTAAATACGTTTTGAGAATCAGAAATCACTTTTACTGGACATTTTTACATTGAAACTGGCATACATCCAGGTGTATAGATGGCGATTAGAGACTTGTTAGAGGTATGCAGATATAGGTGAATAGGTAAATAAATAAAATAAAACTAAGGAAATGTACACAATTTATGTGGCTGGCTGTACAAGTATGGGTCTGTACAGGTAACTGTTGAGTTACATAGGGTTACTGAAATGTGTAAGTAACGAGTGTAGTATTGTGGGGAATGTAGGCAATTATATACTGTGGGGCTGGGTTCGAGTGTCAGATGAGAGGCAGGTAAAGTGCTAGGTGTGAATAAAGAACCATTCAGAATGAAGTTCCAAACTCACTATGATAAGTTTACCTTTTCCACATTGGCTTATGCATGCATTTACAAATATAAATGAGATTTGAATTTGCGATTAAGTATTTTTTGTCATCTACTAGAAATAGCATGTGTCCAGAATTTTCCAGACCGTACCGTAATCCAACTGTCTGCACGATTAAAAACGCATTTATTCAGACATCCCGAATGAAGCGTTTCGCTGTTGGAAGCACAATTTCCCCTAAAACTCATGATATGACTAATAAGATTATTTTCAATATAACATCTCAAAGAAATTAAAACTGCATTGGTTTAACTTGAAACCACACAAACTCAGGAAGGACACGTGAACTTTCCATACATGGAACACTAGCTGAATTCAAGCCTACAGTAACGGAGACAGGAGTCGACACATTGAAACATTTTATTTATGAGCTGACTGGCTTGTTTAGACACTTTGGATTCACTATTAACACATTTTTGCATCTGGATCTCAGGAACTTTCCATAGCAACACCCAAAAAAAAAACAAAAAAAACCCATACATATTAGAACAGAAAAGTTGGCACCAGTTAGTGAAATGTGGCTAAGGATGTGTATATGAAGGCAACACAGTTACCAAGCCGCTGCAATGTTGACATCCACAAATATAAAAAGATGGATGTGTAAACACAGGGACATTTCAAGACAAACACCTGCTCATCAGTTCTACTACTGTGCCATGAATAGACAGTAAAGAGGGCATTCAGGTACTGAGGTCAAGTTTGATTCTAAGGGGTCTAACTTGAACCCAAGTTTTCTAGACATACAGGTAGCAGGCATTGCTAATAAAGTGACTGGCAAGTTCATGTCAAGATCAATATATGTTGCTATGAAAGGGCCTGACCAACAGGCCAGAGAGTGATCCAGGAGCAGATTATGATAGAGAACGCTGTGGGCAGAGAAGATACTCTGGCTTCTGAGTAATGCTTATAGAAGAATGACCCCGACAGAGTCCTGTGGAGAAAGGGGGTGGGGGTGCACAGTGTGACGGAGGCCATTGTTGGGACTTATGTATGGGCTACTGTTGAGGATGTCCCTGTTGTTGCCACGATTCTCACTCCACAGGCGAATCCTCGACGTGAGCCACTGAGGAATCTGTGCAGCGTTATTTCTTAGGAGTGCTGAAATGTACTGGAAGCTTGTGGTTTTTGCCATTTCAATTCTGAATCTGCAATAGTTTTAGTCATTTAGGGTGTCCGGGTTTTTAAAAAATAACAGTATTATTAAGTGTGAGATGGTGTAGTGACTGATTAATGTCCGTCAAGTAACAGATTTAATAATGTGTGTTTTGTAGTGACCAGTACAAGTCAACGCATTAAATATTATTGACCTCGTCGAACATCTACAACTCTGGTTGCAATACATATTTTTTTTTTTTTTCAGATTCTCCAGTTGTCATGATTTCAGAAGGTGGTCTGAGGATAACTCACTCCATCTTACGTCGTCCCCCAGATCATCACTTGCATTAGTTGTGTTGTCGGGACGGGGAGTTCTGACAGGATTCAAGAAATTCAAAACACATCCAAATACACCACATTCGGCCACAGTCACGGGCGATCGGTTCTTAATCCGCTGCTTGTTCGTGTTTCTCTCCGCAGCCTGTGTTGTACACACATAATCGGACGACCACACGTCGTAGAAGTCACTTTATTCCAGGGTTAGGGATAATTGTTACATGAAGCTACATGAATATAACGCTTGCAACGTTGCGCTACAAAATGACAGCTTGGCTCTGGATCGGGGGGCGGGGTGGCGGGGGGTGGTCCTGAGAGGCTTCGCTAGACCCTCTTCTGACCCGGGAGGAGGTAGCATGCATCGTTACCACGTCTTCAAGACAGATTGAGAGAGGAGAAGATACTTTTTTTTTTTTTAACCATCCGGCCGGTCGTTATCTGCGGATGTGTCTTGTGGGTCCGCATCGAGAAGTGCGAGGATCCTGGGCTTTTCTCCAAGGCGAACTTCACGGTCCGATCTGACAGCCTGGACATGGGCACCAAGTGTTGTGATTCTCAGGCAAGTCGGGGCTCCTGTTTACTCATCCATCGGCGTCGGAGAACGAACACACTTTCGGCGTGAACGGCGATGATGCAGGCCCCGGCAGCGTTACGCATCCGATCTTCACCGGAGGGACCGTAAGATTTAATAAGACAGCTGGTGTCCTTCATATTAGTCTGATTTCGGGGTGTTTGTCGCTTGTGTGCCTCTTTGTGTTCCTGCTTCTACTTGCTGTATCCCTATAAACATTTTCAGACCGAGTTACAATCGTTCCGAAGTCGCTCATCGATTGTTGGATATTACGGGGACGAAGTCTGCGAAACTTGTCAAAGCTTGCCATTGTTTTGTTTCTGTTTCGTTTTTACATATATATATATATATATATATACCCATTTATGTAGGGGCTCGGCGACGTCCCGGCAAACAGGGACCGTTACAGGACCGTTACAGGACCGTTACAGGACCGTTAAGAACGCAATGAGAACGTTATTGGGCGCTGTGGGAACGTTGCCTATTTGCTGGGCTGTGGTTCACATCTGACTCGAATTACATTCACACACAACCGGTAAAAACCAAAGCTGGTGTTGCATCGGCAGAGTTTTGGTGATTCTGTGTTATAATGACACATGGGTCTGGGTCCATTTGTTCTTGCTTCTCTGTTGTTTCTCTTTGTCTGGGCTACACTTTCAGCTGACCTTGATAACTGGACAAGTCACGCTGCATGATATCGTTTACTGGCTTCTTGTACGGCTGTAGAAGAGCTAAGATGCAGGTGAAGAACCGTTAAGAAGCAGTAATCCAACCAGATATCTCCTACTGATTCCCAAATGATGATGTCTGTTTACAGGCAAAGAATCAGATAAACCCTGATTAGTGTTAAATACTTTTTGTCCAGCCAATGGCACTTTCATATTTCTTACTTTATTCCCTGTTTATTATTTTTTATACATACAAAGTATCGTCAAAGATGCTTCCTCCACTGGAAGTTGAGCAAGTATTGTTATTGAAATGCTTGCACACCAGTGTGATGGTCTGTCATAGGTTAGGTTTTATTTTTAAAGAATACTGCTGGTATTCCTTTCTCTTAAATATCCAAAACAAATCTTTCTTTTCAACATGGCTTCCAGCTGCAAATCCATCTGGCTATGATTATTTTTTTTTTTATTAGATTTGCAATAGTACAGCAATTCAGATTGCTAATGTATCATTTCTCCAAATACTTATAAGCAAAGTAACCAGGAAACAATGCAATGTGTTTACTATAAATCTGTAGATGCATTTATTTTATTTTCTCATAAGAAGGAAGGACTGTTTTACAAGTCGTGATTTCGATTTTGGATTTTAGTGATGGTCAGTAAATAAACCAGATGTACACTGGATCTAAGACCAAGTGTTTTTTTTTTTTTTGCATCTTTCCTCACTTGAATGTCACTTTACACAAAAGTGTCTGCTAAGTAAATAAACGTAATACGGATAATTTTTCTCCAGAAGCTAAGTTAACCATTTCACTTCTGGTTTAATTTATCAAAGCTGATGGGTTGAATCTTTGCTTTGCTATGGTGTTGTCCTGTGAGAGGTTGATCTTGAATGATCGTGTCTTTGTGACAGCTCATTGTATCAGTACGGGATTTCTCCGAAGCTAAGGGATGAGCAACTGTGCGACCCTGTCTACTTGTATGTGTTTTTTCAGCTGGCCTGCTGCTGTGGTCCGGCTCCCTGCTCCCTCGGCTGTGAGGCCTGTCCCAACATCAAGCAGTCGACAGGAAGCCGCTTCATGTATGCCTTCTACTTCCTGTTGGTTACGGGTATTTGCATGATCATGATGTCACCCACAGTGGAGAAGGGAATGCAAGACCACGTGAGTGTACATTATATTTGGCTTAGTCAGCTGTACTGGATCAATACATCTTGAGCACCTTTATCTCCTGACTCGTTTAATGACCTGAGTTACACTGACTTTACCCTTACATTTAATATTTTTGAATGCATTTCTTTATGCACGTTTTTGGTGTCCATGCAAATTCCATATTCATTCATCTCAAAAGCACTAAAAAAAATAATAAAATCACAATCAATGAAATAGCATTCTTTAAAGGTTTCCACATACGGAAACACACATGAAATGACCTTCCTTCCTTCCTGTTTCCTCAGATCCCCTTCTACTCGGAAATGTGCAGTAGGCTCCGCGCGGGTGAGAACTGTAAGGCACTGGTGGGCTATTCCGCCGTGTACAAGGTGTGTTTTGGCATGGCCTGCTTCTTCTTCATCTTCACCGTCTTCACATTCGGCGTGCGTTCCAGCACAGGCTGCCGGGCTGCCGTCCACAACGGGTGAGTGAGCCGGCACCGGCTTGCCTTGTCAGGGCCATCTGTGGCCGGCCAACGAGCTTGACCGTGGAAACCGCGCTACATTGATGATGTCAGGGCGAACTTGAGTTTGTAAGAAGTACAAATAATGACCATCTATCTTCCGACCGATTATCCGGAGCAGGGTACAGGGACAAATGTATACAGGTAAACGTACACACTAAACTGGGTACCACAGTGGCTCAGTGGATGGCGCTCCACCCTCACACCTTCAGGTTGGTGGCTCTGTTCCCGCCTATGGCATCATGGGCATGGAGTTTCCATGGTCTCCTGGTGTTGGGGGGATTTCATCCAAGTATTCTGGTTTTCAAATCCGAAACGTGCAGTTGGGTGGATTGCCATCTTTAAATTATCCCTAGTGTGTGGTTCTGTATGCCCTGGAATGGACGGGCACCTCATCTAGGGTGTCCTCTACATTGTGCCTTGTGCCCCGTGTTCCTGACATTGGCTTCACGATCCCCGAAAATAGTGGTAACGGCGAATGGATTGATCGATAGATGCTAAAGAAGAGCAGAACAGCAGGCGCAGGTCATTGAATTATTTCAGTACCGTGGATTGATTTAAGCACCATGTTTGGTTCAGTCGGTAATTTGGTGGTAGCTTATCTTTTGGTTTGTTTACATCTAGACTGTACAGTGGATATGAAAAACCTACACACCCTTATTGAAACTGTGATTTATTTTTTTTTGTAATGTTTACCCAGAAATCAAAATAAGTCATGTCTGATATTTTTTCATCCGCAATGCCATCTTAGAACCAACAAAACTGAAGACGTGCTGTAATTATCTGCGATAAAAACGAATAGATGCGGTAATATCAAATAATTGAAATGAAAGACACCCTGGTTGCATAAGGGTTTACAATGCTAACCTACTTGTGCTTTGTGTAAGCACCTTCTACACATATGGCTCTGTCAACCTTACACACCAGGACTTTGCAAGTTTATCTCATTTTTGCTTGTTTTGGGCTCCTTCAAACTGCCAGGGGATCACTAATGCACTGCCTTCTTCTGTATGTCCAAACGACAGGTTTTCTGTGGGATTGAGGTCTAGACCCTCACTAGCTAATTTCATGACTTCAATCTTCCTTTTCTGAAACCATTCCTTGGTTAACCTGGATGTGTGCTTTGCATTGTTGTCATATTAAAAGGTGAAATGTCTCTTCATCTTCAACTTCCTGAAATTTGAAGGGTCATCTTGATCTTGGCATTGCTCCTTTGATGCCACATTTTCTTTAATTATTGATGATAGTCTGCACGGAGGTCCTCAGTACATCCAGTGTGACGTTCTGTTATACCCTCTCCTGACGAGTACCTGTCAATGTTTTGTAAGGTACTCAACAGACTATAAAATGTAACCAGAAGAGTTTCAAGGAAACCCTACAAGATCAGATGATTTATTGTTTTTTTTGAGGTTAATCTGAATACCTTTCATTAACGGTATGTGTATCTTTGGACATGCTTTTGGGTGCAATTTGTTATTTCTGAACACTGTTACGACCGCCATTATTAAAGGGTGTGAACTTTGTGTTAATTTCAGTCATTTGGCCTGTTTGTTTTTCTGTTCAGTTTTGTTGGTTGCAAGGTCACATTACAGATGGAAAATACCTGACATGATTTATCTTGATTTCTGACTTGGCATCACAAAGACCTGCACTTTCAATAAGGACATGTAGATTTTTTTATATTTGCCCTACACATGGTCTCAGTTTTGATTATGGTTAATTTGATTGTCGGCATAAAATGTTGAGTGTCTAATTTAACAGTAGAGTTTATGTATAAATTGCAAAGGTAATCTTTTTTTCCCACATTCTCTTTTGGCAGTTTTTGGTTCTGGAAATTCTTGGTACTGATTGGCTGCTGTGTAGCAGGATTTTTCCTTCCAAATGAAGAAAAATTCCTAGAAGGTACATATTTTACTATATGTTCTTGTTCTGAGTGTTCAGTTTTCTTTCTGCCTGCTCAGTGCGATTTTGTTTTGGCACTGAGAATAGAAACATCACGATTCATACCCCGGTAGTTTGTTTGGTATAATGATGGCATAACTCATCATACAGTTAATACTTCATGCTGGAGTTGAGTTAAATTTAAAGAAAAAAATATGTTCACTGCATCAGTTGATTACACACAAATCATTTGTATTCTGGTTATATTTATGGGATAATTAAATGGGTACCATTTGGAGTCGACGAGGTCAGTTTAAAGAACATTAACTGTATATTGTTGATGCCAAGTCCAAATAATTTATGCACAAAAAATGTTTCAGTCTTTGGTTTGTATGCCAGAGAAGGTTCTGTGTGCACAGCAAGCAGAACCATGTGAGGGACACGGGGGAATTGGTTTTATTTGGGGTGTGGAATGGGTGTGGTCTGTGGGGAAGGGGCGGGATCGCCTCTACAAAAAGGGGCGGAGGCAAATCAGGGGGAAAACATTTTGGTGAGACGAGCAAACAGGGAGTTGGAGATATGGAAGAGCAGCAGGCAGGGAGGAGTCAGGGTCAGAGTTATAGAGGAGAGAACAAGAGACGCAAACATTTATAGCGATGGTTAATGAAGAGGAGATTACCTGCTCCAATCTCACAAATTTTAATATGAGAGGCTTCTTTAGAACATAACTTAATAATACTTCACATTTCACCTTTCCTTTTCCTGCACGTTAAATTAAACGGTTTTCCTAACTGTTCTCAGGAAAGTCTTAAATTTTGTGGTATTTGGCTATTATGATTCTTCAAGGCCAAGGGGCAGAGTCGCAACATGCTGGAGGAAACGTATCCCCTGGCTGGCTTGGAAAGGCCTGGAGATCCCCCAGAACCACCAAGAGTCTGTGGCCTTGGTCAGAGAGGCGTAGTGTGAAATGTGTGGTGTTCTACCAACATGACCCTCACCAGGAGAGCAGTCTGAATTCGGGTGCGAGATGAGCAGTTTTCAACCTCGTGTGTAGAGAAATGCTTCTCCTGTCAGATTTTGCTGCTGTGTGTCACCCCGTATTGCTAATTTCCCAATCGGGCGTCCGTAATCACTGACACGGCGCTATTCCGTTTTTCAGTGTGGAGGTATGTGGGTGCCGTAGGAGGCTTGTTGTTCTTGCTAATTCAACTCATCCTTCTGGTGGAGTTTGCGCATCGATGGAACGACAACTGGTACGGCTGACTCCTCATTGGAACAGGAAGATCTTTGAACTTATTTTATCCTTGATCTGTTGCTGTCTTCTGGGCTGCGGGTATCCTTTGGGTTTCATTTTGTAGCGCCAAGCTTGACTTTTTATTGGTGGGCAGCATGCTTGTCCCTCTGGTACTTTACACCCATGTTCACCTTGTCTGTTATTTTGTAGCTCTGCTAGAACTACAGCTCTTCATGTACAGAAACCAGCTAAACTCACCATCTAGCATGGCTGCTTTTTCTGTATGTATGGCAATAAGGATGCTATGTGTGTCTTTTTCTTTTTTTTTTGCCTGTTGCAGGGCGTCGGGTGTACGTTACAACAAGCTGTGGTACGCTGCCCTGGCCCTGGCCACTCTGGTGCTTTTCTCTGTTGCCGTGGGAGCGCTGATCTTCATGAGCCTCTTCTACACACACCCCAAGGCCTGTTTCCTCAACAAGGTCTTCCTCGGGGTCAATGGAAGTCTCTGTCTTCTGGTGTCCCTACTTGCCATCTCTCCTATTATACAGAGTAAGACTACGTTCCATTGGCCAACAGGCTTCTTCGAGAGAACTTCATTGGTGTAAGGCAAGGTTCTGCATTTTAGGTTGGTGTACGTAGAGAGACATGCAGGTGGAGCCTGTAATATAACTGAACAGTCAGCAGGTGGTGTGGTCATTAAAGATGTGGCTATGGTGAAAAATGCAGCTCTTCAAGAGTAGTATAAATATTGACTAAAAAATAATCCACCTTACGTATGTGAGACATCAAAAATAACATGATCTTTTTTTGAAGCATGAAAATAAGGAATATACTTACCGTGTTTTCTTGTAGCTGGCTCATATTGCATGTAAGATGTAATTTTCCAGCATGCAAATGTCTTTCCAACCTGAGGTTCCCTTGAAAGCTTTTTTTTTTTTTTCCTACGGTATGCACGCTGTGTCTTGGCTGCATTTACACTTAATGGATTCCAGACACGCTTGTGCACAGGATTGCTGGTCATTCACTGTGTTCCTCCCCAGTTAGGTCCACCTCCGGCCTCCTCCAGTCTGCTGTCATCAGTGTGTACGTCATGTACCTCACGTTTTCCGCGTTCTCCAGCAAGCCCATCGAGAGTGAGTAGAGTGACGACCCGAGGCTTTCGAGAGGCGGTCACAGCCACAGATGATTCCAAATGGGAACGATCTGCTTCCCCTAGACATATGTAGAAGTCACACTGTTATGAGAATATTTGACTCAGTGGAGCCTAAATGTATAATAGCATGGGTAATATGTAACAATTGTCACCTGGGTGGGTAATCTGGCTCCATAAAACAAGAGGATACATCAACACCCCCCCCACCTCCTTTGTTTTAAGTTCCTGAACAGTCCTCTTTTGTTTAAATGCAGAGCGTGGAATTTTTACACTAATGACACTCGTCTGGAAATATTTGTAGCATTCACCTCCTGACTCATGGTTATGATTTCTTTCCAGTGGTCAAAGAAAATGGCGTGAATGTCACAGTCTGCACCTTCCCCTTAAACTCTGGCTTTGAGAGCGACGACAGAATAACGACAGCTGTCGGCACAGTGCTTCTGGTTGGCTGTGTGCTGTATTCCTGGTAGGAGACATCCATACACTTAATGGTCTTCACTTTAACTTCTGTACAGTCAGTGCTAATACGACCTCAGTTCTACAAAAGTTAGCACAGTACATGTAAAATGCAGCTAAAATCCAAAAGCAGTGATTTGCAAAATGCTTTTTGACCTGTATTAAATGAAAAACAGTAAAAAGACCAGAAATGTAATGTTTTAGCCTATCAACTTTGTGGTTTTTTTTTTTTAAATAAATTCAATTCAGTTTATTTTTATAGTGCCTTTCACAACAGCGTTACCCCAAGGCTCTTAACAGGAGTGTGTGGTAGTTAGAGAGTACTTTGGAAAGGAAGAAAAATATGCCAGAAGACAACAAAGGAGAGGAACGAAAAACTCCTCAGCAACGAGGAAAAAAATATGGCAGTTCTGAATTTTGGTGCCTATGTAACAAACTAACGTCTGTGTTGTGTTGTTCAACTTTTTTGATGCGTGTTACAGGCACAGAATTCAGAATAAGTGTATATTTCCAAGAAAAACAAAACGCTGTACTGTGACTTTAGCAGGATAAGAATTGTGGGTACAAGGGGAAAGAGTGAAAGGTAAAAGAACAGTGTTTATTGGGAGTTCAGAGAGTTAACGCACGCACAAGCTTGTATCTGAGACTAGAAGAAAACCCATATAGTTGCCTCCTTTGCAGATTTGGCTCATTGATTATGTTAACCATAAATGAATAAGGCCAGTAAACAGTGTCTTGCTATGCAAATTATCTAATGCTGTATTTACATTGCTTTTATTTTGGTACTGTAAATCATTATTGTAACTATGTAAATAGCAGAAAATCATTATTTTTCTTGCTTGTTTACCGTAGTTTGACCTCTACCACCAGAACAAGCTCTGCCGCTCTGGGAGTGAGCAGCTCAGGCCCACTAGAACCTGAGGTATTTGTCATTTTGGAATGTACTTCCTCTGAAACGGCCATCTAAATCACAACATGGCTCATCCCACAGGCCAGAAGCCTTTCGGCTCCTTTGCTTTGATCAAGAAACATGAATCTCAGTGGATTTCCCGTAGTATATCATTTTATGACTCTGCCTTTGCAAAAAATGTTTTGTACATACGCCCGTCCGCCCAGCCTCCTTATTGAGCACAGGGTCACGGTGAACTTGGAGACTATCCCACGAAGCACAGGAATGGGGGAATACCCTGGATGGAATGCCATTCCATCACAGAGCACACAGACGGGCACAACTGGCAATTTAGTGACGCCAGTTTGCCCAACCACATGTTTATTCGACTGTGGGAGAAAATCTGTGTACCCAGAGGAAGCCCAGACGACACAGCTAGAACGCACATGCACATCGACATAGGTTTTAAACAATGGTATGTGCAGGACTACAGTGCCACCCATCGAGCCTCCGTGCTGCCACCCTTAGTGAATAGACTTCTAATAAATATTGTACAACAATAAGTAGATGTGTTGTACATTTTCATCAGTTTTCCTACTCTGTTAACTGGATTAGCGTTGTGTTGTTTATTGATGCGAATTTCCTCTCCATAACATCTAGGAGGCTCGGTGTTGCTTCTGTTTCAGTCAAGATGATGAAAGTAAGTGTGTTATTTCATAAAATATTCACATTGTGCCTGTGATTGGCTTTTTGGTCAGTAAATGTAACGGCTTAATCGCTTGATCACTGCTATTCTGCGTATGTATGAGGTTACCCACATATAGTGTGTCTTTTCATCTTACCTTAGAAAAGCAAGACTGCACAGTGCGTTGGTCAAGATAAAGTTAGTGGATCATGCAATGAAATATTCAGGGATTAAACTTCTTTTTTTCCCTGTTGCTTTTTTATTTGATGAATTTAGTTCTTTTGATTACACTGCATTCTTGTACCACATGTATATGAGTTTGTAAACTGTTTTTACTGTACATGGTTGAAGACTTGGTTCTTGGTTATGGCAAGAAATGCATTCTTGTAATAATCTGCATTAATGCTCTCTTGAGTGTCCGTTCCTTGAACCATTGATCTTAAAATATTAGTCTTTAAACTTCTGGTTGGTAAATTATACTTAGTTTCAACTTTTGGTTCACCTTTCTAGGTTTGGTTGTTTGTTGGTGTAGTCAACTGAGAAAGGTTTTACGCTCACCAACTGAAGATTCTTCATTTATAAAGATTTTTATTGTAATCACTTATGTGATCTTGTTGAAAAAGGAACGACAAGACAGATCAAGGGAAAAGGTGCAATTTTTGCTTGTCTTTCACTGTCAAGCACGTTTACCGAAGTTGTAAATTCCTTTTAACGTCATTGTGTAGTAATTTCAGAAGCCACCTGCTGGCCAGAAGTAGCATTGCATTTGCTTCTCGCGTTTAAATGCTGGATCCATGTTCACCAGACACTGCCGGGGAAGAGAACTCGCGAGGCCAGCGGCGTGGCATTAATGACGAGATCGAGGGCACCGTGTACAGCTACTCCTACTTCCACTTTGTGTTCTTCCTCGGATCGCTGTACGTCATGATGACTGTCACCAACTGGTTTCAGTAAGTAACCGTCGTAGCCCACATGTACGCGGATGTTTGTACTCTGTCAGCTGCCTGGATGAAGACTAAACAAATGACAGTGACGTAGGGCGGGGAGCCATGTATGGATCCATAACCCGTAGATAGACACCCACTGCTGTAATGGTTGTCAGTGATGTACTTGCAGCTGACCTGGGTAGTGACCCTAAAGAGCCTTTCGCCTTTCACAGTTACGACAACGCCAAGATTGAGAAGCTTCTGGAGGGAAGCTGGTCCGTGTTCTGGATCAAGATGGCCTCATGCTGGCTATGTTTGCTGCTCTACACGTTGACCCTCATGGCGCCCGTCATCTGCCCCAGGAGGTTCAAAGTCTGAAGCCTGCCTTTCCCTGAACTCACGTTCTGTCTTAACCTAATTGGAATTCCTCTTGTATTATATTGTATTAATATGAGACCAATTTGGAGACATTCTCTCAGTCCTATGTTGTTGCAGTGGAGAAGGTGAGAATCTGTCGCCTCGACACTACTTGTGTCCGAGGACGTAAGGTTCAGATTTGAGCCTGTGTTGCTCTTGGACTGTTTTATTTTAACTGGATAAATGCAGTTTTATGTATAGAGTTTGTAATGTGAGGTTTATTTTTTGTCATGGTTCTAAACACACTTCCATCCATAGATCCGTCTTCTAACTGCTTGTCCCAGTCAGGGTTGCAGACTGGAACCTTCTTTAGTAAACAATAATAAATGAGTTAAGCAGTCTATTCAGGTCAAATTTTCAGACTCAGATGGCAGAAAATGGCAATCTCACTAATTAATTGATTAGCTCAAAGATGTTCTCAAATTTGAACTTTTACCCAAACATTATAAGTAATAAACTTTGAATGAGAAATTCTTCTTCCCAGTTTTAAGTAGTTATTACCGAAGTTTTAAGCGTAACCAGGTAAATTGATAGAAAAGTGTTTAAAATCTATGTAATGTATGTTCGACCACAATGAAAGAAATGGCTTTTTGTCTCGTTACATTTATGAATGTATGTTCAGTAACCTGCCTTGTAAAGGAATTGTATTAGTATTTATGTTTTTAAGTTAATTCAAACTAAAGAGTAAGACCTTTCTATATGAAGTTAAATGTCATGAAAAACCAAAAATAAAATATCATTATTACATAATTATTCTTGTGGTAACATCTTTGACACTAGAATATTTTATGCATAGATCATCAGTTTCGGCATGAATTTTTACGAGATGTTTACTGTTTACCAATTTTGCTTGTTCAGATGGTGTCCATGCGTCCTGTAAATAAGAGCGGGGTTCTTAATGGGTAGCATTTGTCAAGCTTTTCCACTGATTTTTTTTTTCTTCAGTACAGATATGCCGATGTTCACCTCATTTTTCCACTTCTTTTGGCATTTAGCTATTTACTGGATACAGTTAGCTTTTCCCAGAAGAGTTGCTGCACTTTGCCGCTTTTCCGCAGTCCTGTTAAGCTTTCCATTTCCTGTCGTCGGCAAGCATCCCAAAACATGTCACCACTATCACTCTTGATGGGTTTGACAGCTGTGTGGCTTAGCATTAATTTCTAAAAGTTATGTTTGCCTCATCTGACAACTAAGATTTTTTTTCCTGTACTTCTGCCATAACACATTAGTGCTGAGTTGCCAACTTCAGGCATGAATTGACTGATTACACTGAGTAGCAGTTGCCTTCCTGACACCGGCCAGTGCTGGCCAGATTGGTGGAGTGGCCAAGGCTGTTGACCCGTGGATATTTCACCTCCATAGGCTATTGACCTCTGGCAGCTCCTTTATTTTTAGTGGTTGCCATCTCATTAACATCCCTCCCTCCATGCCAAGTCACTCACTGTGTCCTCCTACACCTTCCACTTTCCATTGGCCATCTTGCCTGAAGGTTACTCAAGGGTCTTTGAAATTTTTTTTACCTCTGCCTTTTGCACAAAAACACCTTTGTGATTTTTTTTTTTTTTAATCGACTTTCTTAGTTGAATCTTCGCTTTAATGACTGGAAAATCCTCACAAATGCCTGTATTTATTCTGAAATCACATTATCGTTACTGCAGTGAATAGACACCATTCAGCTCACTGTGTTTGTTTGTTTTTATTTGTATGCCTGAAATCATTAATAACATTGAATATTCATATGTTTTGTGATATATTGACATTTTATTTACTGTGTGAGGGTTTTCCCCTCTTATTGCATGGACCAGATAGTAGAATTATCAATCTTTAATTTGGCTTAAAATTACTAGTTCTTTTATTTTTGCTATAAAAACCTTTGTCCTTAATTTTTGAATGATCTCAAACTATGAACAAGTGTAGAAGTTGGTTTTCAATATTTGAATTATTCCAATTGCTCTGCCGTTTTGCAGAGCTCTTTAAAGCAGGTTTTTGAAGTGTACGTATTTTCTAGATGCAAATCTCTTTCTATAGCACTGGTCATTGCCGGCATATTGTTTATGTATTTTGTATAATTTAGCACTGGGTAGATGTCTGCCTGGATTACTGTATCAGTTCACTCCTAAACTTTTTTTTTTTTTTTTTTTAAATATATAAAATCCTTGAATAAAAATGTTGATTTCTACTACTTTAATATTGCAAGGGTGTCTAATGTCACATAGTAGTTCAATTTTGATCAGCTACAAACTCCTTTAAAATATTTTCATGCTTACCGAACTTCTAATTGCTTTTGTATTTTAATGAGTTTTTAATTTAATTTCTTTTGATAAAGCATTACACATTGATTCTTCAAGAACTATTGCTCTAAAATATGAAATATACATATTGAAAATTCTGAATTTTCATTTCTGTAAATGAATATTAAGTTTGGTAGGTAATTAAATCAGGACAGTTAATTAAAATACTTTTATGTTAAACAGAAGCAACTGTTTTTCTTAAACATTTCTTGAGATTTTAAGAACAATAATCTTTGTAGGCAGAGTATGGGATTATGTATAGGAATTTGCACTGATTAGAAAATACATAAAAGGAACGTATCCACTGCGTTTATAATACAGTACGTAAATAAACTAGACAACTGAATATCATTTCAGCCTCTTCAGTACATGTTTTCAGTTGATTAGAATTCAGCTGATTTAGTACCACATGTACGGAATGTAAATTTTCCTTGCCGTACAAGTTTAAAAAAACCAGTACCAAGAAGTTTTTTTCTTCCCCACTCTGTCACATCTATTGCCTTGTATCATCTCTCCTTCCCAGAATGGTTAACGTGAATCCCCGATGTGCTGGGTATTGAATGCCTGGAAATCTTCAGGGATGGTATCTGTGGAGAGAAATGATTTAGATCTCAGGCTTCAACTGCATTCTATTCATGGCTTCATAGCAAGAATTTGTATCTGTTTACATTAAATGCAGAAGTTTGGAATCATGAAAACTGTTTTGTTTTTAAAAGAAATGGAAAATGCTATTCAATAACTGAGGTATCAAATTGATCAACAGAGCAGTGATAATCTTGTCACAAATAACCACAGTGATTTGAAATCAAAGTTTTCTGCTTTTCCTCCAGATGCAGCAATGACAGCTGTGTAGATCTTTGACATTCTCGCTGTCATTATTCAAGTGAAGTTTCACTCCAAGCTTCCCATAGCACTTCCCAAAGGTCTGACTGGCTTGTAGGGCACTTCTCATGGACCTTACGACCAAGCTGTTCCCGCAAACGTTTGGTGTGACTTAGACTGCTGCGGTATTCCTCGCATTTGGTGTGTACCTTATCGAGTAACATTTTCAGACTCTTTTCATGATTCCAAACTCTTAAATGAGAGAGTGTGTGTGTATGCACGTAGAAGCTGTCAGAAAGACCCAGAACAGAGTGTAAATGCAGAAATCTCTTGCACTGATTCCGTATTTCGAGGACAGTTGGCCATTGCGAGATGACCCGGCTCACCGTTGCAGCGGTACTTGAGGTTGGACCAGATAATGTTCTCCTGAGAGAAACAGAAGACACCCAGACGTCCTCCTCGCATGGTCGTGTCGATTGTCACACCAGTATCAGCAACGAGGTCAGTTCCTTCATAGAACCGTGCCCTGTCCAAAAAGTAAATAAGTAATGAGCGACACAGTGGATGGAAAATGCATTAAATTCCATGTAGGGTGTTAAGGTTCATCTATGTTCATGTATTATGTTTTCCATTACAGAATATTACGGAAGGAACAGTATACTAAGCATGCAAACGATGCAAACATATATTTAAATATGAAATACTATCCATCCGTTGATAACAGCTTATCCACTGCAGGGTCACACTGAGTCTGGAGGCTGTCCTAGGAAGCACAGGGCGCGTGCACACACACACATACACACACAGACACACAGACACACACACACATACACACACAGACACACACAGACACACACACAAACACACACATACACACACAGACACACACAGACACACACACACACACGGACACACACACACAGACACACACACACAAACACACACAGACACACACACACACAGACACACACACACACACACATACACACACAGACACACAAACACACACAGACACACACACACACACTATGGGCCCAAATGACTACATGGTTTTTGACTCCAGAAGGAATCCAGATAACCCCAGAAACATCTTCTGTCTGAACATGCAAATTCCGTACATCTTCCCCACACTACTGGAGTTATGACACCATGCTGTTTTTGTCCGTGATTTAATTTCAAATAATATTTTTTAAATGTTAAACATGAATATAGCCAGTGTAAATCTTTAACTCTAAAGAATGTCAGATGACACGACTTGATGACATGGAGTATTTCAAACTTGGTTTTTGGCTCGTTGACTGCTGATACTCTTGACCTTCCCAGAAGCCGATCTCATTTATCAGCCTTTCTCACCTAATGTATCCGACTTGGGGCCGGTGCTGCAGGTACCAGCGGTAGGAGACCTTGTCCTTCCAGCCCACATTGCGTGGGTCCTTCCAGAGGAGCCGGACCTGGTCGTTGGTGTCTCCTGTATGCCAAAGAGAATTCCTCAGGTGCTCCCCAGGTCCAGAAATAGATTTTACAGCCTGTTGAAAGGACAAATCGTTTATAAGACTGACCAAGAATAGGTGTCTTCATTAAGTACAGCTATCCGTGGATTTGAGATCCTCCTTCATGAGTTCAAAAGTCACTGAATCCAAACAAAGGTGGTTATATCAAGAAGGCTCTTAAACAATCTCTGCTCAAGTTTTTTTTTTTAATGAAATGTCATTTTTTTAAATATAGTTGGAATCTGTAATGACCGATACGATGAAATAGGCATGATCAAAAAAAAAAAAATTTTACTTAAACCATTATTGACCCGTTACCCTAATTTTCTATTATAGATTTATGCCACACAGCCGCTGCAATGCTTAGAGCCTATACCAGACAGCACGGGGTACACCCTGGACAGGATGCCAGTCCCACATAATCTAGAACCCATCTTAAGACCATATTAGCATTGGTATTAGTCTTGTAGTGCTAGTGTCATAGATCTAAAATAAATGTCTTGTTCTCATTTTTCCCAGTATTCCATACGCCAGTCTGGGCAATACCTTGAGCTGGATGCCAGGCTCGGCCACAGCCCTGAAAGGCGTGGCCTGCCAGTAGGTCTGCTCCGTCTGTTTCCACATGACCACGTAGAAGCTGGACGAGTCCTGGTACCCAAAGATGAAGCCTGCGTAGTCATCATCCGTCACGGTGTTCACGTGGAAGGTGCCCTCAAAGTCCACACCACTGAAGGCCGTGTAACCTGGTAAAAGTTGGGGGATCAAGGGACGGTCTGGTGTTCTAGCCATTATCACAGCTCCTAATCTGAGTGAAACGTCTCAATGCGAGTCAGGTGCTACGTCTGGATTGTGGAAATGGATGAAATACACAGTGGTTCTTACCAACAGCAAGTCCGGGGTCGCTGTTCATGGTCTGTACGATTTCCATGCCCTGATGACAGATATCACGAATTAACAAATACACATCGTTCTTCTGCCAGGACTGCATTTATGTCAATAGCTAGCTGGTGAATCACTGTTGTTCCTATCTAGCGTTCATTTTTACAAGCAATCTTAAAGAGTCGTTTTCTGGTGAGCGTGAGGTCCGAATGCAAAATTCAGCCATATCGACTTTAGTCATGAAGAAATGGGCAGGGAAAACCTAATGGTGCACTGGGTCTGAAAACCAGAGTAACAAACTGATTGTGTGGTCTGTGTGGACCGCCGTATAGGGGTATATCCTACCTTAGATGTCCATGTCCTCCCACTATCAATGACCCCTATCCAGTCAATACCATTTAAAGCCAGTAATTTTTTTCTCATTTTATTGGCAGTATGAGTGGATCACCTGATTGAGGACCACCCAGTTGGGGTCAATCTGAGCATCGCCCTCAGGATCCAGCACCACCGTCTGGTAGGCCCTGAAGTCAGTCAAGGTGATCTCGGCATTCTCTGGACAGTTGTCGATTCTGTCTATTGTGTTATCTTGATCAAAATCCAGTTCGCACACATCCCCTACTCCATCATCTGCCCATAAAGAGGTCAGGTTAGTACATCACAAGACGTTTTTCTACATGCAAAAGAAACGCATTATTGTCTCGTTGCTCCTACACATTTCTGGTTCACTTCCACTTCACTTGTGGTTGAGCACAGCAGAAATTTGAAATCTGAAATAAGAAAACTAGTACTTTGGGCTGCATCAGAGCTGTGGCTAGTGTGGTAAAAGGTGGTGGTGATTCTGGGGGCCAACAGCTGGAGGGGGGGGCCCTACAATTTACACAACACAGTATATCATGTCCAGCTGTATATTTAGGGACCCATAGCAACATTCTTTCCGGGGGCCCAGAATTCCGAGCTACAGCCCTGAGTTGTAAATCTGTGAGTGCTTCAGTGTAGAATCACGGCAGGTTAATAGACAAGTGGCTTGTGTCTCGTACTGTTGTCATCAATCTGGTCGGGGTTGGGCACCAGTCTACAGTTATCCGGTCCGGGCGGGAGAACGTCAGGAATTCCGTCGTTGTCATCATCGTCGTCACACTCATCCCCAATGCCGTCCTTATCTGTGTCCAGCTGTGAGCTGTTTATAACATGGGGACAGTTGTCTTTGGTGTCCTGGTGACCATCCCCGTCGCTATGGAAACATCACACGGCAAGGTTAACTTTCAGTAAAATGTGGAAGAATAAATTCAGAGCTTCGCATTTGAAAGCAGTAATTGCCAATCACCTGTCTTGATTCGTATCGCAGGAATCTCCTACCAGGTCGTTGTCTACATCAGACTGAATAAAGAAATAATGTCAGTTAAACACTATACTAGATCACTATGCAAAAGGACAAAAACAACTCCTTTCTGTGCTTCTTGACATTTTCATTGGATCACCTGGTTGGGATTGGGAATCTCAGGACAGCTGTCACATGCATCTCCAACGCTGTCACCGTCTTTGTCCAGCTGGTCGCGATTTGGAACCCTCGGGCAATTATCCAAGAAATTCTTCAGACCTGGAGATCATTACAATATACTATTGTTAAGAGCATTTTAATTAATTGTAATTAACGTTCATCGATGTTTCACACAACGTAACACATTATCATGGTATAAATATGATGAATAATACGTAATGGAAAATATATATTTGTAATTAAATATTAAATATATATATTTAAAAAAAAGTTTTCAAGGACGGCCACAAGGCGGCACTGTCGTTCTCAGTTTCTCTGGATCTTGTTTCTGTGGCTTAGCGCAGAAATAAAAACTGGGCCTGGTAGTCTCACTTTATGAAGTGCTGAAATGTCAGCTATTTAGAACCTGAGCAGCTGAATGCAATTTAAAGAATTCCTTAAGCAAATATATGGATGGCTTTATTCTTATTTCAGCAACACATAACGTAGATTTTAGATTGTAAAAGAATAGTAGATAAATATTTTTATAATACCCTTTAAATAAACTCTGAATTATTGTTGTTTAGGGTGTATTCTACAATGTAAAATGTATCTTTGGCTTTAAAAATGTCGACTGAAGTAGTAAACTTTCTGAAGAAGAACATTTGGAACCATTTAAATTTTATAGTTTACAGCTTTCAAGTCATCACCCTGTCATGTCAATGTCTTCCTGAAAGAAATTAATTCATTAAAAAATAAATCATCTTTATGTATTTTCAGGATATTTAGTGTCATTAATCAGTCCCTAAGTAAACAGATGTGATTTCTAAGACTACGATGTTTCCAGCCTAAGAGTCCGTGTTATATAAATTGTACCAAAGTGGTCTTAAAGAGCCACTTCTAAGTTTTAATCAAGGTACCATCAAAAGAGTTTTAGCTACAACATCTGTTTTTGAACTCTATCAGCTAAAGGGCCCTCATGGTCTGGGGGGGGGGGGGGGGGGGTGGGGGGGGGGGGGGGGGGGGTTCCCGCCTTCGCAAAAAAGAGGGGGGAAAATAAACCGCCCCATGCTTGGCCAAAACGCCGGGGGGTTTTTTAGAAAAC
>JAACJT020000095.1:7974011-8014865 GCA_009936485.2 Gymnarchus niloticus | reverse complement strand
CATTAGCATGATCGAGAGTGTGGGACGGATATTACGGGGGCGGGGGGGGGGGGGGGGGGGGGGGGGGGGGGGGGGGGGGGGGGGGGGGGGGGGTGGATGTATGTGGGTGGGATTAGGGTTACCGACTTCGCATCAAAGCAACGGGAACATTAAACCGCACATGCATTGACCAAACAGCGCTGCGTTTTTACTGAAACCACCTGTTTGGCTCTGACAGCGGGAAAGAGGGTTTTTTCAGGGAGCAGTGACCGCATGCACTTCATTGTCTGACCGTCTCCGTCCATGTCGTCGTCACAAGCATCGCCCCTCCCATCGCCGTCCGTGTCCCTCTGATCTGGGTTCTCAATTGTACGACAGTTGTCACAGGCGTCGCCGTGGTTGTCCTTGTCGCTGTTCCTCTGATCGATGTTGGGCTTCAGCCAGCAGTTATCCTGGGGGAGCGTAGCGCTAGGTCACAGTGAGCTGGGTGGCCCTTACGGGACGGCAGATGCCGTGACGACGACTTGGCGTACCTGGTCATTCGGGATACCGTCGCCATCTGCGTCAACATCGCACGCATCTCCCAGTCCATCTTTGTCGGCATCTTCTTGTCCAGAGTTGGGGACGTAGACGCAGTTATCCTG
Organism: Gymnarchus niloticus; assembly: GCA_009936485.2. Lineage (NCBI taxonomy): Eukaryota > Metazoa > Chordata > Actinopteri > Osteoglossiformes > Gymnarchidae > Gymnarchus > Gymnarchus niloticus. Next base: position 8,014,242 of record JAACJT020000095.1, on the reverse strand, counting down.
CAAATGAGCAGAAATGCAAAAAACATACACAGCGAATATCTAACAGCTGTATGCTTGTGTTTTTTTCCGTGCCGTCAATCACTCTGGACAAAAGTGTCAGTTCAATAAATCAACGTAACTACATAAACCCCCTACTTTCGGCTTACAAATTTTTGAAGTTATGAAGCCAACTGTGGAAATCATAAAATGTGATCTTGTGCAATAAGAAGTAGTCTGAAACAAAACAAAATCAAGTTCTGAATATTAAATCGTATGCTGAAAGACATATTCAGCCAGCATCAGAGCAAAATCTGGTGAAAGAGAAAACAGACATTTAGAACCTGGTAACTGTTATACAACTGTTATATTTAAAATTAGGTTGTTTTTTTTGACTTGCAATCTATTTCTTGGAATGTAACCCCTTCGTAAGGAGAGGAGCGACTGTATTACAATTCAAATCCAGTTCTCACAAATAGTCAACAAACCTGTGACATCCACTCACGCAAAGTGATGAGTGTTACCTTTTTACAGTTCTGGTCCTTGCACCGGAGCTTCTCATCAGGATAGCCATCGATGTCAGTATCTTTGCCACAGAGGTAACCGTTACCAGCCCAGCCAATGCCACACTGAGGAGCATCACAAGAACACATACACGTTATCCACACATCTTCCTGAAACGGAAGTTGCCAAAACATTTGTATCTTGGCATTTTTGCTTTAAATTCAAATCAATCTATGAAATAATCATATGTTTTGGCCAGGGCTGTCGTTAGGCCGATTTTTTTAGCCCCCCCAAATAAATGTGTATTTCAAAACGTTTTTCTGGGAAAGTTTGCCAACCCCCCCAGTAAAGGCTCAGCCCCCCTATCCATTCATCTGTAACTACGCCCCTGGTTTTGACTGTAATTCTAAAGTGTGCTGCAGTACTTTCCAGTCAAAATGCAATTGATTTTGGACTTAAGGAAATTACATCAAACTAGTGGCCAAGTAGCTAATTAATTACTAATTAATTCCACAAACAAAACAGAAACTGAAGCAGGGGCATGTCTGATTTATATCTAATTACCGTATGTAGCTTCACATGTGATGGGATGAACTAAGCAGTCAGTGATCCACCTTATGCAATGCATACGAGAATCTCTGGAGTTAAATCTAGAAGTTTGTTTTATGTGCAGAAATAGATGCTGGGGATGAGTCTGAGCAAAAACCTGAAGCAAAGACTCAGGGCTTCAGGCAGCATGCTGAAGCTGAGCACCCAGCTGGATGCGAGTGTCCCTTTCTTTAGATTTCTCAATGTGACCTGGACGACGCAAGGCTCACCATGCAACTGATGGTGCCATCCCTCTCTAAAAGACACTGGGCGTTAGCGTCGCAGGGGTTCAGCATGTTGTTCCCACAGCCCCTCTCGGGTCTGCAGCCGCTGGTCTGGTCCCCCACGTAGCCGACCTTACAGGCACCGCAGTGGTACGAGCCCTGAACAGCAAAGCATGCGGTGAGAGGCCTTACTCACAAGTCACATGGCACAGTCACGCAGGTCAGCTAATTTGCTTGAATGATCACTCTTGCTCATTTTACTGAAGTCATCGTAATTGCATTATTTATGTATAACTTGGATGGTTCGGCTTTTTAGAAAGTCTGCGACCATATAACTAAATCATCCACCATAATTGCCACAAATTCAGCTCAGCTGTACATTGGAAAAGTTATTTTTATTCTCCTGTCAGCTATTTTAACTTTATTACCCGGGGCTCATTAGCAGAGTTGCACGCTCAGGCACTTTTCAGATTTGATGTAAGTGAGCCACCCACTAGAAGTTAGTATCCAGTAGCAGCGCTGCCTCCTTACCACAGAGTTGTAGCAGTGAGAATTAGCTGCACAGCCTCCGTTGTTCAGCATCTTGCACTCGTCGATGTCGTTGCACACCTGTGAGCGACGTGAAGGCCAGTGTGTGAACGTGAATCATTTCTCAAAGAAGGAGAAAAGAAACGCTTCAAGAAATGAATCAGTTTTAAATGTTCTAAGTAAAAACATCTCATGATAGCACACAAATTAAGCATTTCTATTTTGAAATTGAAAAACTAAAACAGGAAAAAGTAAATGAATTAATGTTATAAAATAATATCAAATAAAATGTAAAAATATTGTTATTTTGATTATGTGCCTATTTTTTTTTCCTAACAAGAAAGTAAAATGTATAGAATATATAGAATGTTTAGAGGAAAAGGCTAATTTCCCCAAATATACCATCTTGGCAAACTTGACAGTTTTCAGATGCATTTCCTGTGTAGAATTTTAAACCGTGCATATTTTTGACAGTTTGTGAGTCGAATAAATGGGACTGACATGAGGCTTCTCTTCCGGCAGTGACTTGCCTGCTTGTGCGTTTGTGCGTAGGTGACACCCACTCCCTCAACCGCCTGTCCCGTGTAGCCGAGGGGGCAGGCCTCGCACCTAAAGCCGGGGGCAGTGTTGACACAGCGCACTCCAGGGAAGCAGGGGTTAAACTGACACTGAAAGCATATGACAGATAGCAACCTCAGGAAACATAGCAGAGGCACCATGAACGCGACACAGAGACAGATAGACCAAGACGTTTTAGCTTAGTTTTTCAAAGTGTTCTGAATAGACTTGTTGTTAGACTTGCCGGTCACTGAGCCTTGACGTTTTATTGACGTTTACAAGACGGACAATAGAACGAAAACGGTGTGCCGAGATCATTTTATCGTATCTGCTGAGACAATAAATTTACTGCTGTAATTTCGAAAGGCGTTTGGCTGAGTGGTTCTCTACTAGATAAAGAATGGAGACTAAAAACATTTTGAATATGGATGTCTTGGAAAACAGCTGAGCCACATGTTGACGTCCCAGGACTTCGAGGCAGCCAAGTTCACCCACTGTCTGTACTACATGCAGCCAAAAGTGTCAAAGGTATCAAAGACAGGAAATTTTATCTCTTATTACTCACTGTAAAAATGATCATTTGGTGCAGTGCATCTTGATTTTTTTTCCAGTTAAAAATTTGGTGATTGAACGAAACTGATACTGTTTTTAACTTCATATGACATACGCCATCCTGTAAACTTGGATATGTTTTGCAAAAAGTAGAGTTTGTAAAATTGTGGAAGTTATTTTCAGCTCCCACTAGAATCCCTAAAAAGAGTTTTTTAACTGCTTTATGAAACACAATCACGAATGACAAATCATATCCTTTTCATAACAAAAGGATAAATTATATACAAGCAAATCAAAACATAATGTAGTCATATATGCATTTATCTCCCTGTTATCTCCCTGTTAAAAGATTTCCCATTTGTCATGTGAATCATCCTGGAGTTCAGCTGAGAAATATCACCATGTAATCTGGCAGACGTTACCTCATCCACATCATCGCAGCTGAATCCGTCTCCAGTGTATCCATCAGGACAGGGGCCACACTCGACCCCGTTATCCGTCTCGAAACAGGCACTGTCTCGGAAACATGTACCAGGGCCGCATTTTGGCTTGACGACTTCTGAGCCGCCGAGGCCTTCAGACAAAACCAGATAGCATCGTAAGAGTCAGTTTCCTCTGGACCTTTTCATCTTTTACCAAAATGTAAAACACTCACTGACAAACTGGGGAGAAAAAATCTCTCTCTCTTGAATAGCTTCTAAATCATTTTTATTTGTTCTTTTACCAGATGACAAATGGTAATAGAATTGACTGCAGATTACTAGACTCTGGAGAATTTGAATGCTGATATTCAGTCCGATTCCATGGCTATGAATTATTAATAATGACTGAACTTGAGGGGGACATGGTGGCTCGCTGATTAATACTGTTGCTTCACGCCTCCAAGGTTCAAATCCCACCTCTGGTCTGTATCTGTGGAGTTGGCATGTCCTCCTCATGCTTCCTCTAGGCACTCTGGTTTCCTCCCACACTCCAAAGACATGCATTTTAGGCTGATTGGCTTAACTAAATTGTCCATAATGCATGAGCACTTGTGTGACTGTGTCCTGTGATTGGCTGGCACTCCCTCCAGGGTGTCGCCCGCCTTGTGCCCCAAGGCCGCCTGGGATAGGCACCAGGCCCCCCCATGACTCTGAGCTGGATTAAGCAGTTTGGAAGATGGATGGATGGACTAAACGTCACCATTTTATAGTTGACATAACTTACCACAGGCTTGGCATTCGGAGATGGTATTTCTAAGGAAAGAGGTTTCTTTAACCTACGAATAAAAACCCAGATAAAGTCAATAAACAATGCTAGCTTGTGTAAACTGGATTAGCAACAGCAGGGGCTACAGGAGAGTACCTGCTGAGTGAGGACCTCCTTCAGCTCTGAGATCACTTTGGTGAGCTCAAGCATTTGATTTGCTAGCTGCTTCGTATTAACACCTGCGTGAAAAAGACAGGTTATCCAGATCCAGTCACCCGTAATCCATAACGCTTACAAAGAACGGTACGGTGGTGACCTTATCTACAGTAAGTTCGAGTCAGACACTACGATGGAAAACATGAGAATGTCATCTTACAAAAAAATCCCCGATAGTTAAAAATGACTAGGTAACCAAAAGAAATCCTATAAGATACAAAGTCAGGGAGATGAGTATTCACTTAACATTTTTGGTGGTTCCAGGTTTTGGAAAATCCCTTCAATCTACACATGATTACTCCAAAGCCAAGCATTAGACTTAATTGAAAGTATTATCACTCTGTCCTATGCTGCAGAAAACCAGTATTCAAGGGGCATTACAATTTACACATACCCAAGGCCTGGACGGAATCACTCTGGTGTTGGTGACAACCTTGGAGCGAAGCAACGTTTTCGAGTGAATCTCCCATCACCAGTTTCAGTTCCTCTATTCCATCCTGCTAAGGAAAACAAAGCAAGTTTTGGATTATTGGCACAGAAAGCAGGTTTTCAATAACCCCTGCATTACAACCAAAATGGTTTCCTCTTCATTTAGTTGGGGTCCATTTGTAATAAACTTATATGCAACGTTATTTGTGGTATTCAGTCAAAAGTACATCTCCATTTTACTCTGTTCCTTCAGGATAAATCCGCACATAAAGTGCAATATGGAAACTTTACAGATGTCAGTATTTACAACAATTGTGACATGAAAAGGTCACAGAAAAGCAGGAATATTTAAAGCCCTATACATGGTATCTTTTGGTGTCAGGTATTTCTTATGCTAGTAACGGGACAAATGAGGCTTCAAAACCCATGGTGGGCGGGAGTATCCTGAACCCGCCAGCATTGATTGGCAGTTCAGGATACTTACACCTAAACTGGGTTTTGAAGTCTCATTTTCATTGGTAGCTGGGGATACTCCCACCCACCATGGGTTCTGAAGCCTCATTTTCATTCACAGTTCAGGATACTCCCACCTACCACAGGATTTGAAGCCTCATTTGTCCCATCACTACTATAATCTGTAAAGGATTTGAAATAGCTGTGAATCATCTGAACAAGGCTGCTCGTTTTTTAGAGAGGTGACACCGTCCAAAAGTCTGACCTGCGTTCTCTGTTGCATGGTCTTCAGCTCCACCATGCTGGGTCCTGAAGGTAAGCCTTTGAAGACCATCGGCATGTCTTTAACCGTCTCGGCGAGCCTGCAGTCGGTGTACAAGTCCACACTGCTGGGCTCCTCCCTCAGGCCCTTCAGGTGGAACATCACCGCATGCCGCTGGCCGTCGGCGAGCTTCACATTGTTGAACGTGACTGCGCTTGTCCGCTTATCGCTCCGCAGGTACCGCAGGCTCGCTGTCATGGAAACAGAAGCGTCTCCCGCTAATTAGAGGAGTTTCATCCTCTGGCTGAAACCACAGGCTGGCCTCAAGTCGACTGGCAGTTCTTTGATTGCCAATGTTATTCTACACTCAGCTGACAACCCAGCAAACGGGGAACTTTCCCACAACGTCCAGGAACCTTCTTAACGTTCGTGTAACGTACCTGTAACGTTCCTTGTTTGCTGGGAATTTCTCTTCTTTTTTAATCTACAAAAATTTTTTTCTCGCATTCCTCGTAGTTCACAGATATTTCGAATCTGTTTGAGCCTTAAGACTTAAGTCTTAAAAACGTTTACATTTGCTTTTAAAAGCGGTGGAAAAATGCTTTTAATAATATTTGTTGAGGAAATTAACTTCAGATACTTTACATATTATCTTCATAAATAGCAACATGGTAAACAGTAACACGGTAGGCGGTGACGTACCTTTATTTACCTTCCCTTGAACTGTGAACTCAAAGAATCTACTGTTGTCTCTTGGGTTGTACAGAGTGAACAGAGTGGAGCCTGTCTTGGGTTGTAGACTGAATGAGGTGAGAATGAAAACTTCATTCACCGATTCAGCTGCGAGTCTTTCCTGTAGCAGGTCTGGTAAGCATTCCGGTGAGGCCAGAAGATTGTAGACTGCACGGTAAACAAAGAGGGCAGCAGAATTCATAAATATGTAGATAGGAAGATGATTTTTAACCCAATGAAGACTATTCATAAATGCATAGAGTTCCTGTCAACGACCTCCATTTCAGTAAATGTAACTCTAAAAACATGCATTATGTTAGAGTGGGACAGGATTATCTTTTTAAAAGAAAAAGCAAAAAAAAATCATTTCATTAGGTAAAAGAGGTCATTCTGACAGTACCGTTGGTACCAGATCTGTGAGGATATTTAATATAGTTTGGTCTCTTTATTGAATTTTATTTGAATACTACTATTTAAGTATGCATCTAGTACTACCAATGACACTTCAGAATTGAAATCCGTTGCAACATTTTCATTGGCCTTTTTTTAAAGGCTCATACAGGTATATTCTTAATCACTTAATAGCTATCAAAATCGAAAGAATGCAATGCTTCTCAATTAACCAAGAAATCGCAGAACAGCTTTTTAAAATGAAAACTTCTTGCATATGAAAGCATAACAATAGAGAAAGAGAGAACAGAGATAGAGAACAGAGAAATTGCAGTGCACCAGGGGGAATTCCAAATAAGTAGCCAGGTATGAAGAGATAACCACTGTAAACAAACCAGCAGGACAGTTAGAACTAATTGGTAGCAAATGCTACCAGAATGTTCCCTCCTCCAATAATGACCCAAATCTGATCTTTTGGACCCATTATACTCACAAAAATCTCATTACATATTCAGAGTGTTCAAATGACAATGTATTTTTGATGCTAATGCAATTATGCCCTGGCCCTTCTGTTTTGTGTTTTCTGTTAAATCCACATTTCAACACAATGAAAGCTGTTAAGTGTTTCACAGTGTCAACCTTAATGCCTCATAGGAAGGTCTACTGCATATGAACAGTGAACACTTTGAGTAAGCATGACCTGGCCCCACAACAAAGCCTCCATAAATTGGTCCAAAGAAAGATTTCCTCTTCATTAACGAAAGCTTTGTTTAATCTCTTTTTGATAGGAGTGGGTCATATTTGGTTCAGTGACTATCTGGCCCATTACTTGAGAAATGTCTCTTTCCATCTCCTAATAAATCAGTGGAACATCGTCCTTTCATTTCACAATTTTTCTTCAGAATAATGTACATTAAAGACTGTCCATGCAAACACTTTTAGGCATGTTGGCTGTCTAAGTAAGAATGATATGTTTTCAAACGCTGAAATGGCTTACATAGTGAAAGGACAACAAAATATGTTGTTTTCTGTGGCATATAATATAGAATAAAATAGAATTCTTTATTTCCAAGCGACCGAGGCTTTTGGAAATTTTTGTTGGTATAGCTTATTGCAGCAAGCGATAACAGCCAAAAAGTACAAGGTATACAACAATAACCCATGATCCTGATCATGACATGAAGTTCAACAGATCCAAAGGGAACCTTCAGTAGTTGCTATTGCTGTGTGGAGAGCTGGGAGGTTGCATTTCCCTAATGCACGTTGAACGTAAGATGCAAAGCCCCACATTTAGATAAGATATGAACCAAAATAAGACATGAAAAAATATCAAAAGTCAAAAAAATGAATGAATAACCACATCAAATAAAGAATGCACTCTATTTCGTACATTTCCAAATATAAAAAAAATATATTCTATGCTCAAATGGACATATCCATCAAATTCCATACATCTTACAGCCACTAATCCAGTAGAGAATCTGAGGAAGGGCCTTGATCCCATCGTAGACTAAACCAGGCAGAGAAACAGCACGGGCAGGATGGCAGTCTATCGTGGGGACGTGACCAACGACACACCATGGGCAGTTTAGAAAGGCCAGTTTCCAGTGTTACCCTCTGTGTGGTCTCCTCCATGTAATGTTCAGATACACGTACACACGGCTATCGGGCTGCTGTACATTCAGGCGACTGAAAGTACACCTTCTCCTTGTTTGCCTATAGCCTTGAGCATGCCAATCATGAAAGATTGCTCCTGAATGGGGAGTTTCTCAACATCCTTTGGCTAAATCAAACCCAGCTGATCAAAACAAGCCAGTGAGATAAAGTCACATCAAATGCTTGGTTGAACTTTTCAACATGCAACATTAGGCTTTAAATGAAGAAGGCACGTTACAGCACTACAAAGAAGGTAATGTAATGTAAAAAATCATTTAAATACCTGCTTCTTTAAGTATCTAACTACTTTACTACTCTGTAATGATGTTTTATGGTGAAATCAATGTATTCTTGACAAACTTATGATATTGTCATGGTTTTTGTGCAGAGTTCTACAAAATGTATAACCCGTCTCTAATGGTATCCCATAGCAGTTAACAGAATACTATGCCATTGATTGTTTTATCTTGGGCAAATATTAGATAAACATGCTTTTGATTCTATTTTTAATGTTACTTCTCAGTAAGGAATGAAAACCAAATGAATTAGCAAATCTGCAGCCAAGTCATTTTTGTGATAAATGGCTTGTTTTTATTACCATCCATTCAATGTGCCACTTTAAATTATAATGTTTATAATTTAAATCTAAATTATATAGGCTTTAAATGCCATACTTATTACCAATTAACATGACAAGGTTTGTCTTGCAAATTGTCCTCTAAAGATAAATCAAGTCAGAGTCAGACGTACCTGTATTATAGCCCAAGAATAAATCACCGCCACTGTATTAAACTAAGAGGCTACTTAAGGTACACACTCTTCGGGAGGATGAAAACCGACACACACTTACTTGTACTTTGGCCATGTGCTCCACTGTGCAGTTGTAGCAGCACCTGTGAGAGAAGAAACAGCCCCATCAATGTACCCATTCTGCTCTATGCTTGCAGATTGCTAATAGTACCCAGTGGCGGGGCTCCTTGAAGGCACAACACAGAGAATGAAAGGGTCCTGGAGTGTGGCTCCCTTATAAAAGGAGAGAGACCACACTGACATAGTTACAGGGTGAGGTATCTCCCTGGCCAGCTAGCCGCGGGGCAGGGCAGTTCCTTGAAAGAGAAGTAAAGTGATGGCTGATAGAGGGGGGTGATCCCTTTTTCAGATGGCCTCACGCTGGGAAGGGCTAGCTTACCAGAAAGAGCCCATTAGATCCCCCACAGTGTGGCATTTCACAGTTTTAAATGTGTTTTAGTCTTTTGAAAAATATGAGTTAGACTAGCTCATTGAATACTTGAGTATGACCCCTTTAATATAATTTACGTATGTATCCTACCTAATATTTTCTGTGTTGAATCTGTGCTAGATAAAAATGTTAAGTAGTTTGAGTTGCAATATTGCCTGTAGTACCAATTAAATTTGATGTTTTAGTTTTTAATGATGGTCCCTTCTGGTGTTCAGAAGTCATTAAAGTCTTTCATGATTATACTGTTGCTTTACTTTAGATCATTTCTAAAATGTCATAAAAGTCAATGCTTTCTGCGGTCAAAAGAATTTAAATCTCCTTGTTTAATCCTGAGTCTACTTGTTTAATCTTGAAGTGTACGTGATTTTTTGTACAACAGTTTGTTTTTTTGTCATGGCAACTAATGGAGGCCCTCTTCCTCAGGAATGTCTGCAATTAAACAAAACTCCAGGAAGGCCTCTCTGTGTTTGATATGTAAACAATTAGCTAAAAGCGTGTTGGTTTGAAATAGGAAGGCCTTTTGGTATATATGATGCAGCATTTGTTTCAAAAGCCAGAATAATGACCTTTGCACACTTTCAGTGTCCCATTAAGTAATGTTCACGCGTTCAGAAACGTAATGGCTAAATAGAGCGCTGGCCGTTTAAGGTTTCCTGGCCGTTTTCTGTCACGGAAGAAACATCATAGTAATAGTTCCACGTCTCAATCTGGAAATTAAATATGAATCAGATCTGTACCTAATTAAAACTGGGCATTTCTAAAGCATTTTAATAAACTGAAACTTTGTAATTTAAGGTTGTAGGTCATGTGGACAGGATCTAGCTCACTGTGAACATACAGTTAAAACTCAGAGTATAAAACTGTGTAATTATATAAATGTTACTTTCCCATGTCCTGTCGCATTAGTACAAATGTGACACTTCTTGCAATTTACCTGAAAAAATGTTTCAATGGGTAGAAATAAATATTCCGTATTTGTCCATTGATCAAAGTGGTCTGAATTTAAATTATAGCAAATTTTCTTTTTATTCTCTTTCATTTGCATTTTGATTGCTATAGAGATCCGTTACTGTTCTTCTGCCATGCCCAAGATTCCAGGCTGATTGCAAAAGAAAATTAGCAATTTGAAGGACTCCTGCTTATTTTATTGAACCGGATAATGTCTGGAAAACACTATAATCAGCTTTGATAATTTCATTTTGATTAAAAATGCTTTGTTTTTTGGTTATTGTAACTATTATTTTATTCTGTCATGTAGATTAGTATTGAACTTGCAAAAAACAACATTTGATTTCAGGTTGAGATCAGAGTCAGTAAGTTGGTTAATGAAATGGGCCCGGTCTTCTTAGCAGGAAAGCAGCTCCTTATGAAGCTGTAACGAGCAGAAAAGCTTTCAGATATGGAGTGGAAACACAGACTTCAGATCCCGTGTGGAATCAAGACTGGTACGTCACTGTAGTTAAATAATGGCTTAAATTAAATTTAAGAAATATGAAATAATAGACTAGGTCCTGATAAATTAGACACCAGTCCAGGATGAGAAACTTTGTAAAACAAAAACTTGCCTTGAGAGTTAGAACTAACAAATAAGAGTGTTAAACTGATAAAATAATTTCCAATTCCACTTTTACATAAGGGATCATCTCAGCCCAAATATACATATGACTATATGCATAAATCCCTCTACATTTTACAATATTAAAGATACATATTAGGAATACTACCCACAAAAAACCATAAATGGTCAATGCTAATGAACTTCCTGCTTAAAAATATTCAAATGAAACCCTTTTGATTGGTGAGTCCGATAATGCTGTCAGCTCAACTAAACACAATTTACCAGTAAAAGAGAAGTGGCGGTGATGGAGAAAATAATTTATTTTGCGTAAATGGACACAGTAACACAAGATAGTTGAGATATTCTCAGGATAACTACATGTTGATTTAAAGGTGTTGTCTTGCTGGGAACGTTTTTCTTACGTATCCAGCCAGGATGCTAAACCTAGGAGTATTTTGTACTTAGCATTTTAGATGGACATATTTCACTCTTGTAGGAAACACGTATGTCTGGCTGCTTTGAGATTATCTTTACTTTTTGTCACAATAGACGAGCCAGTTATTGTTTTCAGAAGGACACACGGCTGGGCTGCATCATCAGTTGGATACCAGCCTATTGCAGTATTAAGTAAATGTCTTACCTGTGAAAAAGAAAAATCGACAATCTGAGAAAATGGGCACTTTAATGGAGCAGTTCAGGTTAAATACTCTGTTCACCCTATGGTACCACAATAACCACAGCTGCTCCAAAGTAAGATTTTGGTGAGGATGTCCTTTATCAGCACTCCACAAACTGCTAGAGACATTTGCACAGAAAAGGCAGGAGTTTAAACCTTTATGTAATGACTACCCTGGAATTTTACTTGTTCTTCTTGGCAAAAACTGTCCAAAGTGCAAGCGTGTGAAGTTCACTTTCCCTCTCCAGCTGAAAACACTAACACATCACTAATCATTTTTACCCTCCCCCGCTGTCAAATAATACACTTTAATTATCTTATTAGCAAGTTCTGACATTTGTTTAAGCCAGGATACACTAAGGTGACTGGTCAATTCTTAGCTGTCTGTTGTTTTTATACTTAAATTCAAGTTGGATGTGTTCAAAACAACACGAATAGATATATTTTATATATGGCTTGATTTTACTCGTTAATGTGTATTCACATGGGCTATATAATAAACCTGAAGTTAAGATATTTTGTGTAAGTTACAGGCAGTTTCTTAAGGACCTCCATCACTCTTTTCTTTTTATAAAGACCTAAACAGCTGCCTCCATCCTCATGCTTCTGACTGGAAGAGCGGATGGCCTGGAGACCATCGAGTGTAGTTCCTGCAAACCACATGACCTCAGCTCCCTGGAGCCCTGCAGACACTGAAATGCTGCCACGGGCCACCTTATAATGTGGTTGATGAGCTCATGTACACCGCTAGCCTTACTCAGCATCACTTTTTACTGCAAGCCATTCATGGAGCTCACATGGTGTGATCGTGGATGCCCCGGGAGCAGCAGCCACAGAGGGTTTTACACTGCTAATCCTCAACTCTTAATGCCGCATTTTTAATATGGCAAAGGAGTGAATGATTAAATGTAGTAACAATCCTTTTTCAGTTATTAAGCAATACCCTGTCAAAGCAGGCATGGGACATATCCTCGAAATTGGCTTGAAGTGCTATATTGAGAAAATAGGTACGATGTGATGCTATTTAAGTTATAAGGCATATTCTTCTGCTGTTTACCAAGTGTTACCCATGTCTCTTGCACAGCAGATTAAGTATAGGGATGTTTCAATGGTCACCTAAGAAAGACCCAGGAGAAGACTGGCTGGTTTATTGTAAGGATGTGGCTATTTGAAATTACACACTAAAATTCACACTCTCTGTCATTATACTTTCAGGCATGGAGCCTGTACAGTCTGTGCTCCCACAACCCAGGGGATCTCCTAGCGATGATTTGACTTAGACCTCATATACTACTGTGAAATACTGAAGCAAATGAAAAAAACATAACTGTAAGATTACGTCATACTCTTCTATATATGTACAGACAAAAAAGTCACAACCTTGCTATACTCTGTCTCGAGCCTCCAACTCTCAGGAAATATTACATCAACCCCTAACTCTGAGGTTATACTCCTGTGTCTTACATTAAAGTCACTTTGTCTGAGAATGAAGCAGAAATATTTTCTTTGGAAGCCAGAATTACACAAAAAATGTCTGGAAATTATGGCAAGTAAAGTATTCTCTGTTGTTAAACATTGGCAGGAGAGTTAGTTGATCCTACAATGACCAGCAAGAAAAATATACGAACGAGGGTGCCCATTTCACCTTGAAAAGCCGTTAAAACATTTAGCCAATGTGTTCTTCGTACGACCATTTTAAAGCAGGTAAATATCACAGCCTCCATTACAGACTTTATTGCATCTGTCCAAAATTCAAAATACATTTGATATACTTTATAAAGAAAAAAGTATCAACTTTGTCCTCATGGTAACCTTTTAAAATGTTATTGGAGGTAGGGAGGTTGTTTTTTTACCAATTCGTTTTTTGGCCTTTAGTTTTTGCCATGAGTTATAAAATTCTCAAAAATACATTTCTATAATTATACATTTTATAATAACTGAATGAAATTCAGAATAAAAACAATCAGCATTTTTTTACATTTCAGGTCTAAATGCTACAGTAATCCACCTGACGTGGAACATTTGCACATCGGCTGTCCTAAAGTTACTGTTAGTTGGTGGGATTCTTATTGGTAGATGAATTAGTTTAGGTGATGTGTAACCAAAACCGTAAGGACAATGTAACTTTTTGTGAAATCCATGACTATCTACAATATTTCTTCCAGGAGTAGCTCCTACTCTTTCCCAAGACGCAAAGCAGTCTGCAACTCTGACTTGATGTTTGTGTACAAGCACTAATCATAAATCCACCAACATAAAAAGAGGTCAAAAGGTGGTGAGACTGGTGGTAAATTACTGCTCCTCTGAAAGGTGATATCTCCAGTCTCCAGATGGCAGCTTGGGTGCTGGTCGAACCTCCTGTGAATTTTGATTTGCGTTTTCAGTGATCGGTCTCTGTCATGCAGGGCTGCTGAACATTTTCAGTGACTTCATAACGACAGGCGAGCTTATAATCACAGGTATGCACATGTTTGTTCAGTAGAATCAAGACAGAAGCCCCAACGTTCAACCAAGGAGCCGACAGAACAGCTGATCTTCCGTAGGTAAAAGTCCTCTCACATGTTTGAAAATCTGCTTTTGAAATGACGGCTCCAGTGGAATGTCTCTTTACTACGTGTTAACGACTATAGCTAGATACCTGATCAGGCTAGCAGATGCAAAGCAGGGTTCCCTCGCAAGCACTGCATTCTGCTCTGCACGTAACGTGGAGCCACTGACATGCAGATGACCTCTCAGCTCTCCTCTCATTCTCTCGCAGCTGCGTAACTGCATTGCAAGACAAGCTACAGGGCTGGCCCGGCTGTGAGAGACACTCAGCCGCAACCAGTTTGGCGTCATTGGTTGTGAGTCACAGCAGTTAGATGCATAAAAAAGCCACTGAAATGATGTCATGACCTGGTTAAAACATTCCACCGGTGCTCCATAGGGATCATTTAAAAATTAGCATAAAATTATTACATACCATTTATTGAATGTATCCAAAAATTCTGATTAAATGTTTAGGGTTTCTTTGAAAACCTAAATAAATAATGATGCTATCACAAATATTGAATAGAGTGTTCGTCTACCTTTTAGCAAAGTAACTGGCAGACAAACACAGCTGTGCCCAGCTGTTGCTGAGTACTTGCACAGTGCAAAAATCAGATCTGGGTTCCTCCTCCTGAGGCAGACAATTAATGTTTCTATGTACATTTTAAAAATCAGTAATAAAACTGAGACATTGGACTGTCGCCTGTACATAGCTGGCAGCTTAGCAAGACAATTAATTAATTTATTTGCTGCATTATTCGATATGTTGCACTTAACGTCCTTGCAGAGACCAAATGAACTCACTGCTGCCTCTGATGGTGGTAAAGAGAATTCATCATGACCACCACATGGAAGCCATTAGCTCAGCAACCGATAATTTGACACACATTGGATCGCATTTGTGCATGTTCTGTTCCAGGTATGAGACGGGGAAAAATGTGAAACGAAGGGATATTTCCTCTTTGACCATAAAAGTACGCTAAAAGTTGGTAAAAAAAAAAAAAATAATCAAGCAACTGCATTGTGGGCAGAATGTTTTACAATGTAATATTTATCGAAGAAAAAAGAGCAGAATTTTAATTTAACGTGGATTATAGTTTCACAGGTTTTGTGTACATTTGCGCTTAAGTTTCAATGGTTGTAGTGCTGACAGTTTTCCATGTCTTACTTGCAGAAACCTCCACTGTACTGATAGTTTTCTGTGTTTTAATTATATAAACCTCCATCGTACTGACCAATAAACACACTCGTAATCTTTACTGATCTGGGACCACTGCTGAGAGAGTAATAATGTTGTTCAGCTTGGAGCCATGGGTCCAGGAGCGCAGTAGGGGATGTTTTCTAGTAGGATGTGTTAACATATGGAAAACCTTACTTCCTAGAGAGGGGGTGTAATTTGCTAACCATGCAGAATTTTAAGCTGCAGATGACACGCCTGTTTGAAAGCATTCCTTGCAACAACACGCAACGCTTGAAATAAAAACCTTTATTTCCTGCTCTCTCTGTCCATTCAGGAGGAAGAGGGTAATGCTTTTCACAGAGAGGGGAGATCTTGTCTTTAAAGCCATGTGTGGGAAATTAAACAGATTACCCCAGCTACTCCTCAGCATATAGTGTCTGTTATGACGTCTGCTTACCAAAAAACCAGGTCATTAAGAATTGATTCTCAATAAAAATAAATAGCTGTTTGTAAACCACCAGCAAAGAGTCACAGGATCTTATGAATAATATATTTTATAGGTAATATATACATTGAGCAATTTTGTAGCATCTCCTCCAGCAAATCTGACAACATTTGAATAAATCACCTCCATTTCTGGTAAAGTTTCCCTTCATCATCAGGGTGAATGTTTTATCGTTGTTGTGAAAAAGATTCTACAAGGGAAGGTTTCCCAGTGCGTTATTTATCAATGCAGAATACTTTTACATTTCAACACATCTCACATTTGGCTTATAAGAGATCTTTGTCCAATGCGTGTTTTCAGTGCAGTCAATGGAATTCTTTGAAAGATGTTTGTCCAGTGCATGTCTTCAGTGCAGACAATGGGATGTTTGCCCAA
This sequence comes from Gymnarchus niloticus, assembly GCA_009936485.2. Lineage (NCBI taxonomy): Eukaryota > Metazoa > Chordata > Actinopteri > Osteoglossiformes > Gymnarchidae > Gymnarchus > Gymnarchus niloticus. Next base: position 7,997,923 of record JAACJT020000095.1, on the reverse strand, counting down.
TGCATGTCTTCAGTGCAGTCAATGCAATTCTTTGAAATGATGCATATAATTGTAAAAATGCTGCTCTGCACTCGGTATGGGGCCAGCCATATTGGACGGGAGCCCGTCCTGCTGTAAAAGCTTGCTCCCCGCTCTCAGAGTCTAGAAGACATGATGTAACTGAAAGACATCCTGTTAGAATCAACAGCAGCAGATTATAAAAAGTACCGATTTCTCATAGTGTGCAACATTTGGGTTTTACTGTGCACTGCATGGCACCGACTGCAGGGAGTGTGGCCGCCGTATTTATGAAGCAATGCCCCAGTGTTTCTTACATCCATGTCAATCGCTCGGCTTTCCAAGTTTGAAATAAGCAGGGTATTGTCACAGCAGGGGCATCCACCTTCAAAGGCTCAGCTGGTGGGTGAAAAAAACATGCTACATTTGTTCCAGGCTCTAAACAAATGGAGCAATTTACTTCAGTGAGAAACAGCCTCCGAAAACCCAGACAGGTGATTTGTACAGTATGTCCAGCGAGGGCCACAATTCTGGGTCAGTCACCTTGTTTTTTTCACAGAAAAGGTCACGACCACAGGCTAAAGAAAGGGTTAAAAATGTAATGTATTCCCTTTAAAGTGTGCATAGCATTATCTTTAGAATGCAGCTCTCACCACTGCAAATGCAAATTTTGCTCATAAAATTTCACAGCCTATTGTGCTCTGAATCCAACACATGAACATCCCAGATTAGAAGTAGAGCCAAACACAGCCACATCCTTATAACATAAAATCTGAATAGGTGTGAAAAGAAATGATGAATTCCTTTGAACATTCTCATTTCATATTTGGGAAATGGAAGGTCACCCGGTTACATTGTAAGGTGATCAGCCTTGACTGGATTAAAAGACGCAGTTAACCATATACTTCCTGTACTTACAGCTTAAGTCCCTTAAGCCTTATGGATTTTTCCAGCCTGAATGCATTGCTCTTTAAGAAGTATGCCAAAAAACAAAACACACCCATACGTGAAGTTGTTTGCACTCAGATATTTATATAAACAACTACTTATAATTAATGCAATTGTAATTAATCTGTATATTGATCATCCATGAGCACTTATTCAGTAGATGGAGTCTATTCCAGGTAACACTGGAGCAAACTGAGGATGGGATGCCAATCTATTTGAAGGGCACACACTCACACAGATGCACACACACACTCACACACACACACACACACACACACACACACACACACACACAGGCAATTTAAAAACACAAGCTGGCTTAACACAGCACTAAAGCACTAAAGACATCCCCTTTAACCATCCATCACTCACCAACATCAGCTGGCTGCTTTCAGACTTCAAGTCTTCAGTCTTTCGAATATTTTGTTCCAAGGGATCTTTCAGAGGCTCTATAAAATCTGAATTTTTGCCACACTGCATTTTCTTCTGAAAGGACATATGTGCACATTTCACACATCCATCAAGCTATTTTCCAAACCTCTTATCCGATGCAGGCTCACCTTGGAGCCCATCCCAAGCAGCTTAGGGCACTGTAACACAATTTCTGAAATCCCAATAAACCTCTATACCGCATGTCATCGGACTGCAGGAGGAAACCAGAGGACCCAGACTCTACACACTCAGAGCAGAGGCAGGATTCGAACCCAAACCCTGGAGGTTTGAGGCAACAGTGCTAACCGCTGAGTAATCACACATCTCTTATTTCAGGCTTGCCTAGTTTTTTAAGAAAATGTTTGTAATGGTACTTTTTATAGTGCATTGCATTTTATATTTTACAATTGGAAGTGGGTTATACTGTTCTGATTCTATTTTCACACAAATGATACAGAGGCTTTGTTTAGCATGCACATCGTTGGGTCTAGCTTTTTGTACAGCTTTTTTTTATTTTCATCATTTGCATTGATTTACAAAGTTTTCATAATTTCAAAGTGGTCCACAGCATGAGATTTTATGTTGTTATAGATCTATTTTGTGTAAAGTGATATTGTAAATTTGAGAAATTCTCTCAACCAAGTTTCCTGGCTACTGTTTAACGTATCAGGACTGACAGAATGAAGATTTGCTCTGGTTTCGTAAGTGAGCTATTGTATTATTTCCTTGTTAAAGAAAAATATTCATGGGATTAATATAGAATACCCCATTCAGAGACACCATTTAATTAAACAACACCAAACACAACCCGAACAAGGATGGGATTTAAACCCACAATCCCATTGGCATGAGACCACCGTGTTTCTCCACAGTTATACTTCAATAATGTAAAGAGCCTCGTTTGGCATGTCACCAAAACACATTGATTTATTGTTGTTTATATGTTACAGGGACTTCAGTATTATTACTGTAATTATGAACTCGAATATTTATGGACAGATGGAGGATAAATCAACCTTGATCTCTTAATACTGCTGTAGCAGGTCAATCAAAGGAAAATTTTTGTTAAACGGCGACATCTAGTGGTTGAATGCATCAACTACAGCTATTGTGAAAAGCCGATGCCAAAGAATAGAATAGATAATTTGGGCGGTTTCTGCATACCCTCTCACGCTTTTCATGATAGACACCAACACACATGGATATGAGAGTGAGAGGGAGGAAGTTATGGGGTCAGAGTGCAGGATCCAGTGCCCCTGGAGTGGCTGGAGTTAAGACCCATCTGCCTGATGTAGGATTCAAACCCATAACCATCCAGACATGGGAGCAAATTCACTCTGAGCTACACACTACCCCAATCCACGTTATGCTAAAGGTCCAGTAGAGGCATTGAATGTGAGAAGCTATTTTTTTGGTAACCTGTCAATTATAACTACATTTTTAGCAATTCACATGATGTCTACTGTCCATTTTACAGTATAAAATAAGACGATATTTTCAAGAATGGGAGTGCTGCAAACTATACTGTGTAACATTAGCAACATGGATTATGTCACATCCATCCATCCATCCATCCATCTATACAGCTTCTAACCCGTTACCCTGTTCATGGTCAAGGAGGGACTGAAGTATAGGACAGGGGCACAAGCCTAGGGTACACCCTTTACAGGATGCCAGTCCATCACATGGCACGCACACACACATATACATACACACAATGGGCAAGTTATAAACACCAATTACCCTAACTGCATGTCTTTGGACTGTTGAAGGAAACCAGAGAACTCAGTGAGATGCCATCCAACAAGGGGAGGACGTGCAAACTCCACACCCTCGGAGGAGATGTGAAATTCGAACCCCTCACCCTGGAGGTGTGAGGCAACACTGCCAGTGTAATCTCAATTTCATTGGAATTCAAACCTTGAAATCATCTGAATTCAATTCTTGAGATAACTTTAAATTTTATGCAAACAATAACATAGATATTTGCAAAGGCCCAGCCACTTAACATTACTTAGTTCCTCTGTAATTCCACTTTGTGTTACATAGTCATTTTTTTAACCAGCAAGCAACTGTAAGAGATAATGGTATGCATGTTATTCTATAGTCTTTTTGATGGGTTGCTTGCATCGTAAGATTCATTTCATGTGTTATGCATTTACAATGATCAACTGGATTCAACAGATACGTACACAAAGTCAACTTTTTTGGATATTACGTGTTTGAGTAGTTATTTTTCCCTCACCATGTCAATTTTTTTTTAATGTACCTAAAATACCATTAAAAATTAACAAATGAAAAAGCTTGTCAGATACTGCTGATGAATATCTGCAAGATAATATACAAATCTATATGAAAATAAAATTAATACATGAAAGACCTGTTCATCAACTTCACGTCACTTCTCATACAAATTGCATAATCTAAACATCACATAAATGAAAAGGGGGTTGCACATAAATTTAAAAAACTGTTAAAAATTACACAGACAGTAATCAAAACATTAGCACAGGTGAAAGATCGTTTCTAAGTTCAGATACATCAGATACATTGCAGCTGTTACAGCAACTGAAACAACAGCCTGACGAAATAAAAACACAAACACAGAGTTCCTCTGTCAATCGCAAAAGCTCAAAGGCTTTCACTTGTAATTCTAAATTACTGCAGTATTTCTCCATGATATACCCACTTGAATACAGACCCACCCAGGTCTCATTATAAATCTGTGCCACATTCACAGTAGTGCTGAGTGATTCCAGATTTAAATCAAGCCAGTGAAGGATTTATCCTTCCCTGGCAAACTCAATCAAGTCAATGGCACCCCTAACTGCCAGGAAAGCAGCACATCTTGGCAGGTATCTGAAAACACATGCTATAGAGAGACCATGCTATCTTAAAGAATTTCTGTGTTAGTCTTTACTGGAAACTGCCTTTGTAATCTGCATCTCTGTAACTCCATTCCCCTTGGAGACTACCCTGCAGATTAAATTATCACTGAAAATTCACTTTGAATTTCCACCCTGACTGGCTTGCTGTCTTCTGAGCCACCGAACCTGCTTTAGAATCCTGATCACCTGACTGCATCCTCCACTATTGTCCTCCTGACTCCTTTACAACATTGTTGTTCTTATTTGTATTAATGAATTTGTACTGCCCAGTGCCAGCCAGAGGAGGATGGGCCTCCCCCTTGAGTCTGGACCCTTCCAAGGTATCTTCCTCCTGAGGGAGTTTTTCCTTGCCACTGCCACCTTTGGCTTACTCCCTGGGGACCCTGGGCCTGGGATTATGCAAAGCACTTTGCTACAGTGCTTCTTGTTAAAGGCGCTGTATAAATAAAATTGATTTGCATTGAAAATATATTAAATATTAACAACACAGGACCCTGGTAGTGGTGGAAAAATAGCACATGTTGCTTGACACTCTGTTGTCCGTAATAAGGGTGTGGTCTTTGTGGGTGCCATGTCACACCAGTTCTGTCGGTCTCAATACCACCCTCTACTGACTGGCAGTAGTATCATCTGCAGGGTGCATGGCAGGGGGTTCCTGCAGGCTTCAGAACATTTCAGAATAGAGGAAAAGGGACATTAACGTGAATATTTTTATATATACACAACTGGTCATGGACTTTTTGAACAAACTTTAAAGAAAGCCGTTTTACCGTTGAGAAACATATTTCTACGATAATTAATTCTGTAATGGAATTTGAATGAAAACTGATGCACTGCGAATTATCTTTACAGAGCCTCCACTATCTCATATTCACCTTGTGTCTTTTGTTCAAAGATCCATAGGTTTTGTTCCATACTCTGAGTGCTCCGACCTCCTGAAAGGGTGTAGGATGGCACAGTGGTGTCAATGGAGTCAGCAATTACGGTTTAGTTAGGGAAACGTAGAAGTTAGTGCCTGGAAACGAAGGTGTCAGACCATATGGAAAAATGAAGCGCAGAGAGTGAATTATGACTGAACAGTCTTCAGCGTGCGACAGATGGTCTTTCCTCATGCTTATTCTGCTCACTGGCCCCTGCAAAGTTCACAGCTTTCACATGGAACAGGTAGCTCTCGTTTAGTTGGGGGTGAACATTTCGATCACCGGATCTGCACCGAGAGGCAGAAAAAGCCCTTGCCCATTTCACACCTGCAGTTCAGTTGTATGTATGATATGCCCTTGAATTAGATTTAGTGTTAAATAGAAATAAAATAGGCAGGTCAGTTGGCTCTATTAGACATTGGACTGTTTTGGCTAAACTGAAATGAGGAAGGCAATTAATTAATGGCCTGCCTAAATAAAGAAAATAAAACATAGAAGAATAAATAGCTTGGACATAAAGAAAAAAATGGTTCTGTAGAACAGCTTCTCACAGGGTTGGCCGCAACCTACACAGTTCAGTGATGTCACACACACGCACACACACACACACACACACACACACACACACACTCACTCCACAGAACCTGGCCAGCACCCACCGTTAACAGTACAGGAACGGTACTTCACTGTCACTGTAGCTAGAGATCTAGAGCTTTTCTCAAGCAGAACAGGGCAGAACAAAGTGGATGCCACTCCATCACAGGGCACACACACAGGGAACCCACACAAGCAGGGTGAGGTTGGGAATCGAACCCCCAACCCTGGGCTGTGAGCCAACAGTGCCACCCACTGAGCCATTCTGCTAAATTATACATTGCATGAATGATTTATTTGATCAAATTTGTTTAATAATTTAAATAAATTATTGAATTATTTACCCACTGGACATCACCCAATTAATCAGCCTAAATTACAGACACCATCTAGGCTCTACAGACCAACTCAGAAACTGAACCAACGCTGCATATCATGCAGGCAGAACATGCAAGTCTACACCTAAAATTAATTTACTTCTCTGTTTTAAATTTTTTTTGCTAAATTGCATCACAGAATTCCATATGGCCTATAGTACCTCATTCACTGTATTTCATAATACAAAGATGCATGGTGTGGGTCTTATGGTTATTTTTATCATTATTCATTATATTAGACATACATCCATAATTCATAATGCTTAGTGTGAGACGCCAGTCTGTACTGGAGAAAAGTCAAAAATATTAACGTCATTTACCACCACGAGAAACAAAAAAGGCTATTAGAGTTAAAAGTACGGTCTTTAAAGCTATAAAGAATCGAAAGAGTCATGAAAGTTAAGTGTGCAGGGAAGCATTTCAGCAACACAGGCTCGTGAAAGACTACTGCTGAAGAAATGTTTATATTTTTCATAGTGTCCTGGATATAAGACATGTAGGATTGTTGAAATAACATTGAACATGGAGGGAAATCAGTGTTAGCATAACTGTAGAAGCTGTTCAGAATGAAGGATAACTCAGTTCTGGAGGGAAAATGAAAGTTGCTACTACGGAAGGAGCCAAATATCCAGTTATAGCAGCCAGAGAAAGCTTTGGAATATGCTTACATATTGTAGCAATGATTAAGAATGCCTGCAAACATATCTGAAGCTTAAACCTCTAAAAATGAAATTGTCATAATCAGATGAGTATGTACAGATATCCCCTGAGTACCAAACGTTGAGAACATTTCTGAAGTTTCTAGCTGGTGAGTATTGCTTGTAGCATTGCTTTGGAATCCACTTCGCACTGTCAGAGAGGAGCGAAATCACAGTGACGGGAGTGGGATGAGAAGCACACTTTGCTGGTGGAAATTACTCATGAAGCTAAGAAGTTGCCACAGCTTTTTCAGAAGGTTCTGGAGGCAGCAGAGCTGATGTCCATACATCTAAACATTTTTGTTTATTGCTTGTTTTTTCTGGTGAGAGAGAGATAAATAAATGAATGTTGAAATATTTAAAAGAGGATGGAATCCTGAGAAAGGATATACATTGATAAGGCACAAGGCCCACTTTGATCAAGGCCCCATTAAGGCACCAGAAAGTCTTCGGATCCGATAATGAACTAAACACATTAGTCCTATTGCTGTAGATGCTACCATAGTCACATCCTGAAAGTAGTACCACATCCATCATTGTGTGAAACAATGCAGGGACCCCATAAAACCCGAAAGGCATTATCTTAAACTGAAAACAACCTCTAGCAGTTTGGAAGCAGACAGCTTTTCTAGTCAAGGATACCTGACATGAAGTGTAGCATAGATTGACAGTACTGAGATAAGGTGCTTTGACCATCCTTCCTATAAGAACATATATTCTAAACATGAAATAGGAGTTTGGGTAAAAAATTAAACTTCATTTAGAAAAGCAAACAGATACATAAACTAGTCACCATTTGAGAAATAACAACAACATTTGTAGGTGGCATGGGGGCTTAGTGGGTAGCACTGACACCTATGCCCACTAATGACGGTCCTCACTAGTTTTCCTTTACATTGATGGCGTTAAATAAGCAACCTTTTCCCAGCCATGTAAAAAAAGATTTTGTTGTAGCGATTCACTACATACGTGAGTGCACAACTGAACTGCCTGTGTCTTTTTATAACAAGATGAATGTAACCCTATCAGCAAAGATCCTGACTTTCACGCCCCCTTGTAAAAGAAGGATAAGAGAGCGATCCTGTCTCACTGATACACAGATCTTCACAAACAAACATCTGGTCCACATTATCACCTAACGTGAGCAATGTTCTGCTGTAGAAAGAGACGTATAGATAATTAGGGAACTGTCAGGCTCACTACTCGATATGATGGGCAATCGGCATTATTTTGAAAATAAAACAACAAAAATTTAACCGCACCTTTAACTTAAAGCCATAGCAAGAGTGCAGCAGAATTCAACTGTCGGAAAGTCAAATTTATTGCAATTGCAAGCATAATTTAACACACTAAACCCCGTTATCAACTTTTGGGATATCCTATTGCATACATATCAAATCCTTTTCGTTTCTCTGAATTTACAGGAAGTAGCAGGTATTGAAAACACACTAATTCAGCATGTCCACAGGAGCTATATTTTTAATTTATACTTATAGGTCTTTCAGAATTAAAATGTTATTTTAAATTACATTTAATCTGTCTTCCCCTTTTATAGACTTATCACACCAAACATGTAAACATGCAAAGGTTATGGACAGGGGCTTAAGAATTTGCAAAACAACAAGTCAAAGAGCTAAATATTTTATCGGGCCACGATATTCACACAGTTCAGATGCTAGAGGACTTTTTGATAGCTCAAGTGGCGGAATAGTTTTTTTCTGTAATTTTTTGGAATGCTAATAGGTAAAAACACGAGTAAAATATGGCATAGATATTAAATCATAATCTTATACCACACAATCAACTGACACTAAACGACAGTGTACAAGGAGGGATAAGTACATGCATTAATCCTAACGTTCTCAGAGTCTGTGAAAGAGAACACATAAAATCCAAACGGGGTTAAATTTATAAACAATATTTGCATTTTATTGTAAGTAATGTATAGTAAAATGTATAGTCAAAGTACAATGTATAGTAAAATGGTATATACTGTATATTTATAACCATAGGTGAAAATATGCTTAGGTACCAAGTATAAGAGATGCATTTGTTTTTCTTTTTAACAGATTGGGGTCTGTGTTTCATAACTTCTTGGAAAGGTTAAGTAATACTACACAATCTACGTAATGTTTTCTTATGTGGATTAAAGAATCTAGGGTTTCCACTGCATCTTTTCCATTGCATGCCCAAACCAAGCTTTCCTCTTAAGAACGTCTTAGTGTCGGGGCATATAATATTGCTCCATGAGAAATTCCATAATTTGCTGTTTTGTTGATGACGGTAGGAAACATTTCTCCCGGTGAAGCTCCCTTCATAATCACGCTGAGACCCGGTGACTGGGAAGGGCATCACATGCGGCTGCTCCTCGACAAATCAGCCAGATTGGCCTCCTGAACTGTAGGTGTCCTCGGACATTTGGCATGACTTTTGGTGTAGAAGCAGTATGAGCCTCGGAAAATCCACTTCATTTTCCTTGTACTAATGTCTTTTGATGAAAAGGAAGAGAATAGAGAAACTTCGTTTCATCAGTACAAATTAGGGAATATAGAAATACAGAACTCTGGTCAACAATGTATAAAATGAATAGGACATTATAAGAGATCTATAGTAACACAGTCTTAAATAATGTGTTCAAGCAAGGTTCAGTACACAATAAAACATGTACCAGGGACAACAGTCAATCTGAAATCCTTCACGTTGCTCTCTCATAACTGATTTACAATGACATTCACTGGATCACTAAGTATAGATAATGACCTTTAACAACAATTTATGGGGTAATTTTAAAGGCTGACATTAAAAACGATTGCTCCAAAGAACTGTGCAAGGCTAAATGAGGACTGGGCAAAGTGTTTCTTTTACATTTTAGAGCCTTCCAAAGTTACTTTCTGCTGGCAAGAAATGTAGCAGTTTTTCTGTTTCCCAACACGATTCATCAACATTTTACTTAAAACTTACGGTTGTAGAGGAGGTCTGATCAGTCGCCTCCATTTTCTTCAGGTCTATCTCCAAGGCTTCCCTTACTGATTCTATGCTTTTTTTGATAGTGCCAATCTGATCCTGGATCAGTTCCAACTTAAAAGACTTGTTCTCATCCATGCATTGAGACACCTGATTGCAAAGATCCATTATTTTCGTCATCGTTTCTTCATTCTTCTTGACTGGAGACTCTTGGTCCATGCAGTAGTTCTGGAAAATACGTCCCAATACATAACCACAACACAAAACCAGCTGCCGAATTTTGCTACATTCCTGATACACACATACAATATTGCATGGACAAATGACCTTTTATGTCTTACCTGTATTGAACTATATACCAGTTCCAGCTCAGATGCAAAAGCTTCAGTGTTTTGTGATCCTCCTTGTAACACTGATATCAGGCTGCGCAATTTTTCCTGAAAACAAAGGCGTCAAAATTTACCGAGATAAGGGACATTTTAAAATTCAATAGCTATGTGGCTAGGCGGATATAGTTTCTTCAGCTTATAACAAAAAACATAACAAGAGCATGCAAAGTCTGGTACAACTAAACCATCCATCAACCCAACCAATGAACCTCATCAGGGTCACCTTCAGTTAATTCCAGGAAGCATGGGTACTCCCTGGACAGGATGCCAGACCATAATCACACAATCATACTCTAGCGCTAATTTAGAGAGATCGGTTAGCCGAACTGCATGCCTTTGGAATGCAGGAGAAAACCCTTGCACCAGTTATTTATCTGGTGGCACTGGAGCAGTTTTTGGGGTGGAGTACCTTAATCAGGGGCCTAACATGGATATGATCCCTGTGCCAGGTGTGGTATTTGAACAAACAACCTTCATTACACAAATACAGGCTCCAGGCTCCTAAACCAAAGAGTCACACACCACCCCCTGCAAAAGCAATCATGGATGAGTAGAGGGGGTTATCCTTGTACCCCACCCCCTCCACATTCCAGAAATGCCATCTATGCAATACACGGACTCAATGTTTATTCTAGGATCAGAGCTGATCCTTTGATTAGACTGCATCTAGAGCTAATAATACACAAAAGTCCAACATGACAGTATCCATCCATCCATCCATCCATGTTCTAGCCACATATCTTTGTCCAGAAGAACATAAAATTATAATATTTTATTACATCATGTTCAGCAAAATAACTTTGCTATGACCCTCGGATATAATAATAATACACCCATTTCAACCCAAGAGTCTGATGAAATACACCTTGCTAACAGGAAGTGGTACCCCAACAAAGGAGGCAAGCTGTATGACCTTCTATATAAATCAAAATCAAACATGACAGTATAATCCTAAAAATGCTCGTAAATGCCAGCAGAGAACATCTAGGCCAAGCGACAAGAAGAAAATTAATTATAGTTTTGACACAAGATCCTCACCCAGTGGGAAAGGAGGGGTGATGTCCCAGGCCAGGGCGAGTGGTTTTGTTAGCTGTCCTTAAAAAGCAACCTTTTCACAAAGGTATAGGCTATAGAACAGTGATATACTGTACATTATAAATGGGATAAGACCTTTACTTTGTTAAAAACAACATGAGCCCAACAGGCTTACAGATTTGCATATTTCTGAAACTTGCAGGTCGTAGCCATCTGTGAAAATGAACTGCATGACTGTAGTTTTCAATTAATTTTGGGGTTTTTCAAACACAGGTAGTCGGCGACTGACGACCTATGCATCTTACGACCGCTACCGTGTCTCGCAGGCAAACAGCAGATTAGGCCACGCCAGCTCTCTTCTTCCTACTCACTGTACATGTACTGTATCTTTAGTCAGTGTCATTCAGCGTGATCTCAGTTTATTTCCTACAGCAGTTTTCCTACACTCATACCCGTGATCTCCTGACCGCGAGGCAGCCGCGCTACTACTGTGCCACCTGACCATTTGAAAATGCCGGTCCGTCTTACGCCCGGTTCGTCTTACGACCAGTCTGTCGGAACCGAACGTGGTCATAAGTCGACAACTACCTGTATTGTTTAGACAAGTCTTTGAAGACTGAACAAGATTTAATTTACATTGTTAAAGCACCGAATTCCTTTCATCCCTCCATCCATCCATCTAAACGCTGATCCTGCTCAGAATCACAGAGGGCCCTGGAGCCTATCCCAGACAGCACAGGGTACAGGGCTGTGCTACACCCTCGATGGGATGCCAGTTCATTAAAGTTTAATATATACGAATATTACATCAATTCTGTGAGTCCTTGACAGTTGTGTGCTTGTCATGCATTATCTTCCTCAATTTTGTTGGGAAAATACATATGCCACCTCTCCATCCGGCCATCCATTTTCAACAGCATCTTGTTCCCAATTCAGGATTACAGCAAGCCAGGACAAAGAACAACTAAGCAGGGTAACCAGTGCATAAGGAAACTACCAAAATTTCAAATCTTTTCATTTCAGGATAATGTACTTTTGTTCAAGCTATTACTTATAAAGAGTCACGAGATCGTGCCTGGAAGGTTTGCATTTTGAGACTTCATAGATTTTGACTGTTGCTTCCCATCTTTAATTTTGCTAATGTGTGATTTTGAAACCTCAGCTTTGACAGTCTATTCATCTCCATTAACTTAAAGATTGACATTCAGTTCTGTCACCTTATATGTTGTAAACGACTGCTGTGAAATCCTTTGTAATTATTGGAAATTCTGTATAAATGGTTGCTAAAAATGTAATCTGACTTTCACGTCTTAAAAAAACACAGACCAACATATTTTAATAACAAACACGTGCAACTTTTTAGATATATCATTATAACATAGACGATTACGTTTTATGACTCATTCATACAGAACTCCAGATAATTCCAAACTTTTTCTAAATACTACTACATTTCAAGACGTTTAAGTCTTCACAATATACAGTTTTTGTGGCCATTCAAGAATTTTGTGCTGAGAATGTAAATCTTTCATTTGTTTTCTTGAAAAAAGATCACTCTTTCTAATGGCATACTAACTTACCTTTGCTTGTTCTCCTGCCACTTCTGCTTGTACGCGTATCAGAGCTCCAATCTCGAATGGATTTTCCATGGACATCCCTAATCCAGTCCTTTTGTGCCTGCCTGTGACAGGTTCACCTTCAACCACAGGGGTTTCATCTTTTAAAATAAATTTCTCCAAATATCCCAAAGCATCATCTACATCTGACAACCTTCTGGGGGAAGACCTCTCAGAAGCAATGCTCTCTACTTCCTCCGAAAACTCGTCATCTTTTCTCCTTGCTCCCATTGCTTCCGAATAAAGATCAGAGTAAAAAAATGACATCGCCACCGGCTCCTCGAGAAGAACAGGGTCAATGATTTTAGGTGGCCCAGGTGAGAGAAAAATCGGATCGAGGATTGTCTCTTGACTTCCAAATAAAGTTGAACCTCTTTCCTTAAGTGGGGATTTGGGCTGCTCTGGTTCTTCTGCCTCATGTTCTTCCTCTGGTATCTCAAGTTCATCTAGGAAACTACTTCCATAAAAGATCTCATCAATATACTCACTAGCGATTTCAATATCATTGGAAGCTGCAAGTTGGTCTTGACCTTCACAGGCTAACAGGCCTTGAGGACGTTCTTGCTTTATAGAAATTTCTTCTTGTCCACCAGCTTTTGAACAAACGTATTCCTCTGTGCCAGAAAGATATTCCCCTGGACTGCTCTCATCCATCAGGGTAAATTTCTCTAAATAATCCATGCCACCGGTTGCATCCTTTCTCATCTGTGTACCATTAGAACATTGAAAAGAATGTAATGAATCTTCTTTTGTGGCTTGTAAATCTTTGCTTGAAACTTGTATTGAATTATCCTCATCATTCTGTGGCGTACATTCACCTGAAAGCTCAAAATATGATTCCAGTGTTTGTCCTTCTTCACTCATCTGCTTGGACTTGATCTTGGGAGTGTTCTCTAAATAGAACAGGTTGTCCACCATCCTGAGACTTTCCTCTTCATCCACTGTCAAAAACTTTGATGGGACCATAATATTTAAAATCTCAGAACCCTCAGAAACAATGCTAAATAACGTCTGGTCTTTGTACTTGTTTGGGTCAGTTGACTCATGATTTCCACTGCCATTTTCAGGTCTTATGTTGGGCACAGAAACCTCAGTCATCGCTGGTCTTTCTGGTCCACCTGGAACATTTTCACCGAGTGGGGTTCTAGATCTCTGTGATTTTTCATTAGGCCTTGACTTTTCCCTTCTCTTGATCTTGTCCTCATCCGCGACGACGACTACCTGACCTGAAGCCCCACGGCTCACCATGCTATAGCCCTCAGAGGTGGTGCTGGCCTCTGATGCCTTGGGAGAGGTACATCTGCTGCCTGTGGAGACGGCTTCAAACACAATTGAGCTGTCTTCACCCTGGACAGCCACCATGGAGAAAGAGGGGTCCATCATGATGCACTGAAGTTTGGGCTTTACATCTTGGTCCTGGACTATTTCTTTCAAACTGAAAAGGAAAGAGTTAAGGTTGAAAAGAGAGACTGCCAAATGGAATGGGTATAGGGCAGCAGTACTGAATGTTGAAGACAAATATTTGTGCCTTGCAAGTCTATTGCAGGTTTAAGACTTGAAATGTAATATTTTATTTTTCATTACGAGTCTGACATATATACCAACTGTATACTTTAAGTCAATATCAAGAAAACTTGGTTAACACTGTTGCCTCACACCTGTGAGACTGAGGGTTTGACTCCCATCTCGACTAGTCCTTTCCAGACCATTTCAGGCAGCCCAAAGACACCCGTTAACAATATCGTATGAGGCTAACTGGTGTCTATATTGCCCAACTGGGGGTATCCACACACGTGCCTGGTGATGACTTGGCTTCCTGCCAAACTAACAAGTACTCTAGTCTTGTGCCCCATTTTACCTGGGATAAGGTCTGGGTAAAATGTACCACCTTTACCAGGGTAGGTGGTTAGAGGATGTAACTATAATATTACCAACATCAAACATGTTAAAACATATGATTACAATGCAAATAATTCTTTGTTCTCGGAACATAAATTTTAACACATAATCATAGATTTTCTTGAAGTGACCTAGCCACGTTATGCATTACAGCAGCAAGCACCTGCCCAAAAATAAGTGTAATTTGCTTACAGCAAATGTTATCAAATGCCTCTTCTGGGGCCTGAGTTTAGCTTTAGTGAACCGTGTTTTGAAACTATAGTCTTATGAGTTAAAGCCTCCTTCAGGCGTCGTACCTCTTGCCAATCTCCTCAACTTCGTCGTCGTTATCAGCTGTTCCTGTTCCGATCGATTCGTCCCCTAACGCAGTCAAAGTCAAGTCAGACTCGATTTGCTCGCATTCTTCCTTTAAACAGGCATCCATGGCAGCAATGTCTTAACGATTTGGCGAACAGCAAAAGACTTGGTGTCATTTCAAGTTGGACTATTCCACCTGACTCAGCGCGCTCCCTAAATAGAAAGCCCCCCGCTCCTCATGAGTATGTAACATGCAACCTTACTAATGCATCAACAGACCATGCCTCATGTTTTAAAAATACCAAAACAGGAGCATCGTTTTAAAGCTAAATGGTTACATGGCAAGCAATGTTAATATGAAAAGAAAACGTATACTACATCGGTGCCATTGAAACTAACAGTGAGGTCGAATTTTTAAATCCAGCTAAAGGTTTGTGTTCCAAAAAGCTTTACTGAATACAACATAATGATTCGAGACGTCGTCTTTTCTTTAAATTCTGCTTCTAGTGCCGTGACCTCTGTTACTCAAGATATCAGAAACCTTCATTTCTAGACTTTGGTTCCCACTGTCTCTAAAAAAATTAAAGTCTTACACCTGCATGCGTTCAAAGAATGCACAGCAGGTTATGACAAAGATTTATAAAACCATACCCCGTTCAAAAAAACCCACAAGTATTGTTTCAGAATAAAAATGTGTCTGATAAATGTTCATTCCTCCAATAAGGGTTTGTGGGTGCAAAAACAATACAGCTATTTGATGTCAGCCACTTTATTACAGTAACTATGACGAAAACGGCACTTCAGATTTTATTTTAATTTTTTTTTAGACAAAGTTATACATCTAATTCAAGGTTACAGGACATTTTATATATAAAAGGAAAACGGCACACAGTTACAGCCTTCGCATGTAGTAAGAGACCTGCCAAAGTATGTCGGACGGGCAGTCCAGGTCACACTACACATGGGTCAACATTCATTTACTCCACCTGAAGTCCCCCGTGGTTGGAACAGTAATTCTCCTTTCTCCCATTCACCCCAAGTGGCTTCTCAGGTAGAGACCAAAAGGAAATTTTTGGCCGATTCTTGAACAGAATACAGTGGCATCATAAATGAGATCATAATGACAAGGTAAAAAACTTGAAAGATTCCAGTAAATCTGTGGCGTCAGATGACCCAGACTCATTAAACGGTGATACAGTGGGCTGCCTTCAGCAGGAAAATTACCCAGGATTCATAGTAATGTTTCTTTTAAAAAAAGAAAAATCAATAATGCTGCTTTTAACCAAATATACAGGACACTTTGAGACCATCCTAGGATTTACTTTAGTTTATTCTTTTTTCTATTTAATAAAATGTTTCTTTAAAAGGAGGTTGCCGGGAAAATGAACACTGCAGAAATCTTCCCAGTATAAACCAGTCTGCCAGAAATACAAGAAAAACGTGGCCCAGCAGTATAACAATGCATGCAAGAAGTAGAAGTGGGAGATTATTTTTAAAAAAGGAAAAAAAAAAATCTCTAAAATCTTAAGGATACCATTTGCTGACTCCATGGTCCAATTTTCTAAGCATGGTTATAAGAGACGATTTAGCTGAAGATGGGAATGTTTTTTGAATTCTTATTAAATCGACAAGCACATGAAGTGACATCTTAAATCAAAACACAAACCAGTGCAGTGACACGGAATTCAGGAGAGGACTTAAGAGATTTAGCTACAGCATGAACCTTCATTAACCAGCAACAGGGACCTAAAAGAGCCATCATAACCTCCGGGAATCCCCTGAAGAGACAGGCATCTTTGTCATTTACTGCCGGCAGGTAGGTGCTTCCACATCCAGAGATGACGACAGGACTGTCAACGTTTTTGTTTTGTCACCCTCGCTGGCAAAACGGAATTCAAGTCTTTCTTCTGTTGCAGCAACTGCCATGACTAGAGAGAGAGAGAGAGAGAATTTTTCTTAATTCCACTTCCATCTTGATGCAAATGTTTTGTTTTGTTTTTTTTAAAAAAAAAAGTCCTGTCAAAAATTTGACCCACATACACAACCAGAGAGCAGGTAAACAGTTGAAAATATCAGGTCTAACATTAAATTTAAATGCTAAAACAACAATGATACAGTACTGCAGTAAGTCAGAAGCCACCAAAGAAAATATCTGAAACTATTTATCTGGGCCGTATGCTTTTATATTCATCCATTTATCCATCATCTAACCGCTTATGGTCATGGCTGTGAGGAAGGGCAGGAGCCTATTCCAGACAGCACAGGGCACAAGGCTGGGGTACACCCTGGCTGGGATGCCAGTCCATCACAGGGCACAAAGCTGGGATACACCCTGCCTAGGATGCCACACACTTGCACTCACACAGAGAATCATACACCATGAGAAATTTAGAGATGCCAATTAGCCTAATTACATGCCTTCAGACTACTGGAAGAAACCAGAGCACCCAGAGGTAACCCACACAGCATGGGCAGAACAGGCAAATTCCACACGCACACGCACGGCAGTGGTGTGTTCCAAACCCACAAAACGTTACGGAAACATTCCGAAAATGTTACAGAAACCTTGTTTTATGGCAGGACAAACAGTTTTAGTCCCGGCCCAGTCTTAGGGTCACTCCAGCCATCCCATGTATGTGTTAAATTTCACCACCCGCTCATTAATTATTTATTTAGCTAATTTACATCATGAGGTATCAATTGGCCAAACAAGGGTTGCTGGTAGTTCAGCAAAAACACGGGTATGTTGGATGTTAACTGTAATACCGGGCTGACAAAAATTCATAGTTTTACACCAAAAAAGTTTTTTTTTTTTTTTTTTACACTTTGGCTACTTAACCGTTTTGCACAGAACTGCATTTTCTGACTTTTTGTTTTCATACATGGTCATAAAAAAAAAAAAGGCAGACAAGGCTTTGGATAATATCCATTCTAATTTGATATGTTCATTGGACGATGAAGCAGGAGATTGTATTATATGGAACGAAGGGGGGATACCTTAAGGAACACTGCTTTAATGGCATCAAACTGCATCTTCTCATGAACTGCTCGAGCTGTGTTGGTTCTGTCGAAGGGCTCTGAAACAAACGGAGCCTCAAATGCTCAGATGGCATCGTCACACCTGTACGCAGACGCTACACAGAAGTTACCCTCCGTAACAGTGATTACTGAAAAATGGATTTCCCCCGCATTTATTACTGTCCATTGCAGAGAGATTTAGTACCTTCCACACAAATGAACTTGTCCTTCCATTCCCGGCACATGGGCTTTGGAAGGGCTGCTGCTTCGCGCACTGAAATCACCAGTCTGTCCCACCTGAGGGCAATGAGGAGTGAGAAAGACAGACAGACATTATAATGAGGACACTACCGCCCACGATAACGTAACCCTGTTATAATAAGATCTCTCTCAAATCACTCACTTCTACTTCTTCCAAGTTTTTAAAACTTGGAAGAATTTTCATCATTCTTGCTCTGTAATCATGAATGCACTTACTGATGCCAAATAAAGAATGCCAAGACAAGCAAATGAAAGCTAAATCCTAAGTGTGGGCTGATCTACGCCTGACTCCGGGTTGGCTGAATTGCCTCGTGTGGTTCCCAACCCTCACTTGAGCCCCCAGATTCAGTTTCACATAACTGAGGTAACAGATAGAGGCAGGTGACACCCTGACGCTGGGCCTTTCACTTTCGCGGCGGCTTTTTGACGAATGGCCTGTTTTTGCGCAGAGACACTTGTGTAGACAAATGCTGAATCCAATCCTATCCATCCTTAGGGTTAGTGGCTATTTCGGAGTTCAGCTAAAGGATAAACACGGGTTAAACGTAATAGTCTGAACAATAATTCACAGCGGCACGGAGCAATTCAAAACGTTCAAGTTTTTACACTTGGTTCACAGACAGCAAATAGTATCTCTGCAAAAGCTTTCAACAATCAAATGATTTGTATCTCCTATGCTCTGTAAGCCATGGTCTGTCACCATCTTAGCCAGGAAAATTCCCGCATACGCTGCTCGTTCGGGGAGTAAAAGATCCCGATTCTGAGGGACTTTCCGAATCACCACGATACGGACAGGAACCACAGCAGGACACAGTAGGGCGGAAGCTGTTTTGTGGGTGCGGCCGAGTGGGATAATGAGTCATGTCGACATCTCGCAGGATGAAGCGGACACCCACTCTGCAGCTCCACAGCATAAGAACAGGAACATTAAGGAAACCGGCCAGCGTGACACCCACCACGCAGTGTCTGGTGTACAGTCTACACAGGGGGAAGAACGTTCAGTTACAATACATCGAGTAGTGGACAGCCATAGGGGAGACCGGCTACCTCGGTGACATCACGTCCCTGCTAACAGTAAGCCTTCAAAGCCACAGAAAAACGTGTCAGTATATTTTATAGCTCAGAAATAGTTTACTCATCACACAATGACTTTCCGCCCAAAATATTCATTTGATTAAGAGCTTCATTCGTCAAAGTCACAGAGAGAAAGTCCACACAAACAAGGAAAGAACATGGAAACTCCACAAACACGGAGCTGGGGTTGGGAATCAAACCCCAACGCCGGAGGTGTGATGTAGCACTGCTTCCTGCCAAGCCGCTGGACAGCAGTTGTTTAAATACGAGACAGGATGGAAGTGCGATCCAAACCAGAAAATGAATTTCAACATCTCTTTCTCTCCCTCTCTCTGATGACTGTTATGTTCGAAAAATCCTTCACAGCCGGTCAACATGCTCCACAGATAACTGTTAAGAGTAATGCAAAGCAGCTGCCAAATACAGAAGTCAGTCCCGGTTAAACATTACTGACCAACTGCCAATCGCAATCATTTATTAGCCACGAAAGGCTGTTTTTGGCCGAGGCATTTTCACACATTAATAGGACATACAGTGACTTGGCTGGCTAGCTGGCAAAACAGCTTAAAAGATTTCGTGGTGCAGTAGAGTTTGCCAGCTGATTTATGAAGCGTAGCAAACTGGCCGTGAAGGTAGTGATTTTGTGAAGGGCAAGTCCACCCCCCCCCCCCCCACAGGGGTGGAGTAATGATACACACCAAGGTCATGTCATCTTTAATGAATTTTTTTTTTGAGAACCCATCATATTTTTTTTATTTGAGTCTCTTAATTTACCTCTAACAGCCTGGAGTAGTTCTTCATTAAATGAGATACCTGAAAAAATATTAATGGTCGAAAATAGTGGGGGGGTCATAAGAATTCTCATTAATTTTGGTACTGTATGTTTTATGGGTGGATAGCATTCTAAGCCAATCCAAATGCAACTGAAACTCAGGAACAGCATCTACACCTAGTCAGTATTTGACAGAACGTAGAACATACATGATGGAGTGCCAGATCCCCGCCACAAGAGGCCTCACAAATCAGGGCTGACCTTTATTAGAGGATTCTGAAAGCAGGCTCTCTCACCTGAACTCCAGGGCGTAATACTTCAGGAAGCCAAGGAACAAAGTCCCCAAGGTAGACTGGTTCTTGGAGTTGAAAGATGGGATGTCTTTCGGCCCTTCTGAGACGAGGTGGATCTCCATGAAAGGATTAAAAGATTCCTAGAAGGAGTTTTCACATTACAATTAGACAAGAACCGCGCAGTGTACATTAACATGTAGACAGACTTGTCCATGTAATCAAGACTAAAGGTGTTTGAAATGGATTCATGTTTCTGAGCAAATGATTCTCCAAAGAAATCCAAAAAAGGCACCAACAGTGTGATGATTCAGCTTTTTCGTCTTGTCAGTTGGAGTGAGAGCTACAGCAGAAACTTTGACCATGTAGTCAATAGTGAGACACGCTTAAACCACTCCGATCAAATAAGTGCATGACAAACTTTATATTAGACCCATCTGTGATTTAAGGCTATCTAACAGGTCTTTGGAACAACTCTACGAGTCATGTGACGATCTGAAGTCAAAGAGGGATCAAAGATAGAACGTTCTGCTGAAAAGTGACAAAACATCACTATTTTTATATTCTCAGTGTTATTTATACACACGGTATTTCCCGTCTCCTGAGAAAAACACAGCTGGATACCTCCTCAATTAAAACGCTAACAATGTCGCTATGTCTAAAACACAAACAGCTGGGTAACAGAACTAATGTATCTGAGAAATACATATGGGAAGGTCCACACATATTCTACACAGCTAACCTTTAACCCAGAAATTCAACGTTTATTTAATTCAAAAACTACGTCTCACTCAACTGATCCTCGCAGGAGTAACACCATCCACAATTTCAAATCGAAGACGCATCTTAAATATGAAGAATGTGTTGTGGCAGGGAACACCGGCAGAGCACGGAAACTTACGGGATATTCTTTCTGAAGGCAGGGGATGACAGGTTCAGGCAGGGCTGAAAATTAAACAGCTATATATAAACATCTAAAGAGGCACCCATTTATGAAACAAACGGCAAGACTGTATAAGTGGTACATCGTGCAGAAATGTATTCAGGTTATACCCAAAAGCATTTGCTGAAAATAAACACGCTACTCACTCTGGAGATAATGCAAGACCATCAGCACCAGTGTGTAGCTGCTGAGAGTCCCCCGGCTGGCGTCATTGATTCCGTGGTGCTGGGCCCACTTCTTTATCAAGAGCACAAGGGGACGGACCCGACATTCAACTACGAATGCAAACAGCGGGGTCTTTGGTTTGGTGCCAAGGCATTAATAGGAAAACGTTCTGGTCGCATCGCTATCTTTACAAATAAGTAAATGTCACAGTTAAGTTTTCAAAGACGTAAGTTATTGAAGAGAACTCCCAAAATGGCTGCGGTTGAGCAGACGTAGCCGGCTGCCCCGCTCACTAATGGCAAACTTGTCACAACAAGGCCGTTAGAGCACAGCGGCCAGAGAACAACACGATGCCATCATCCGCGGTTAGGCTGACTGCGTCGCACTTACTGTAGGCGTATGTTCTGAGCAGGAATGTGTTTCGTATCCCGACCACGTTGTTTACGTTCAAGTCGCACTCCACACCGCTGGGGGACAAAGACGATTGTTACCATTAATATTGGGAAGGTAGTGACGATCATAGGCTTAATCCCCCTCAAACTCGACGGCCTTCACAGTGTCAGAATCATTAAAGAAACACATCTACTGCTTTAACATGAAGATACAAAAAAATGGTTGTACCATTGTTGAAGCATGATGAGTAGACCGGCTCTAAAGCATCTCATTTGGACTTCTGCACGACCACACTAAATTCAAGGTATGCAGATCGCAGATTCAGAGCTTCAACACCAGCCCAAAACTACACAAGTCACCTATTGTTTTGTTTTCTCCCACACTGCAGTGTCATTACAGCGATTCATTTTGAGTAGCAAGTCAACCATATAGACTGCAAAAAGAATAAACCCAGATGTTTTGATACATCACTCCATCAGTCTTCCAGTAGCACTTCTCATTACAGTGTGTCAGTGAGCCTGCAATCTTTCCCAGGAGCCACAAGGCAGGTGAAAAACAGAACCAAGTGTGTAGTGATTTCAATCATTGACAAGAACATTCTAAAGGAAATGAGCTGCAGAAAAAAAATGGCCGACTAATTTGCATATGCTAACCTTCCTGGAATCCGGTCCCGATTCAATCTCATGAACCTGGTATTTGCATAATGTTCTTTCAGTTAAAAACACCTTCAGATGCCAGCTTAAGTCATCGCATTCTGCAGTGAAAGATGGAATCTAACAGATCTAAACTCACAGCTTCCTAAGATGAGGAGGGGAAAAAATAAAAAATAAATTCACCCTGATTTTTTGGATTCATTAACTGAGCCCGTCTCAAACCTTTAAAATGCCCAAGCTGTCTCTGAAACATTCAACTTTTTTTTTTTATGGGATCCTCACCACAAATGAAATATAAATAATTTAACTGCACTATTGAGATGAAAGCATTGTAATAAAAATGACGTTATCAGTTCGCCTGCTTGTAACTTTCATTTAAAGTCAAATCCATTAAACCTTTTATGTTTGTTGAACGTTTTAATTCAGTTTAATGTGGCCATCAAAATGTAAAGCATCCACTGACTTCAGCCAACAATTCTCAGAAAGGGGCTTTGAGCAAACACACTTTGGTCACAAAAACAAAATGATATTCATTATGCTCTTTACACCCTTAAAAAAAAAAGACCCCACTCTTAAATAGTTAAACCTATCCCTCACAAAACATCTCATGTATTTATAGGACACAGATCGTTCTACCTTCATACAGAAGTGTTGCATGCCAGGTGACTATTAATGAATCAAAGAATTGACACACATGCCTACCGGAATTTATCCCTGAATTTCAAAATGGGCACTTTTGCACGTATGAGCTGTGGTCTCTCAATATACGCTAAGAGGAGAGAGAGAAAGAGTCCAACTTGAAACAAAACCCAAGAAACCAAATAGATTTCCCATAAATTTTTTATCATTTCCACACACGATGGAGACGATCCAAAAATATAAGAGTTAACTACCAAAAACACTTAAAATATGGCTCAATCTACAGTACATATATTCAACATAAGTTAGCATTTATATCTTAATCTTAATTAAATATATACCAAAATAAATGACAGGAAAAACAGTCATTATGCCATGGAAATAAAATTAAAATATGATGTGGTAAGAGTAAAGGTACAGCATGTAAAAGATTCCTCATACAAAAGGAATGCTTGTGGATGTCAAGACAGCTGACAGTAGCCCAGTACTTACACAGCTTGTAAAGTAACTTCTGTACCAGACTGAGGATGTCCACTGCATCTGTTCTCTGATTCACCTGGGGGGGGGGGGGGGCCCACCAACGGGCAAGACAGGATTTTCAATTCATTTTAATTTTCCGGGAGCTGCTGACAGTGATTACTTGCTCCAAG
>JAACJT020000095.1:7943320-7973911 GCA_009936485.2 Gymnarchus niloticus | reverse complement strand
GTGGGGCGGGCCGGGGGGGGGGGGGGAGGGCCTGACCACCAACCGGCAAGACAGGATTTTCAATTCACTTTACATTTCCTGGAGCTGCTGACAGTTATTACTTGGTCCAAGAAGATCAGCCCTTATTGCAGCAAACACAAAATCTCATCCAGAAAAACAAGCTAAGGAGCACACTCACGTTTCCTTCTTTGATGACGAGGCACAGATCTGCATCACTGCTCCGGCTGCCAAAGCCATTGAGAGAAGACCCAGCCAGGAACAGCCTGGAATCTACAAGGTGAAAGTAGTGACCTCAGAAGAGCCCCGGATTTCGCTTAGGGAACAACGACAGGCAGCCTATCTGCGGGCGTACATGGAAAGATCCGCTGGATTTCCCTCTGAAGCTGAGTTCGGCAGACTTCCTTTTTTTCCAGGTCATTGGTCTGCTGCTGACAGGCTTGAAATAGATCCCACATCTGCTGACTAAGCTGAAAGCACAACGGCAGCCTGTGTTTGTGTACATTATAGACAACACACCATAAGTCGGGGAAAATGTGAAATTTACCTCACATGGTTCACTTATATAGAATCCAGGATACAAAACATAAAAGTTAAGTAATATCTAGTACTGAGAGCTTAAGGACTAATTGGGCTACTTTTAGGAAATTATAAGACCACCGTATCGCAGGCTGGATGCAAAAAGATTCCTCAGACATTTATCATATCAGGCTCATCTCAAGTCTAGAAGGTTCAACTCGTAGTGTAGTGAACCGGGGACATCCCAAATGTGTGGAGAGGCCACAAGAGAAGTTACCTTATCTGCGGTGGGAGCCTGCTGGCAGTCAGGGGTACTGCTGCAGGCCTCCCGTGTCAGAGCAGGCACGCAGCCGACTTGGTGTGATCGAAGTGGGCTGACGAGGGGCCCGTGGCCCTTGCTGTGCGACAGTCCCCCTAGTGTCTGAGCCCTAGAGGAAGGGGATGCCAACTTGGGCGCCCGTCCTTGGCAACTGGGAGAACCAAAACGCTGTCGCTTCAAGTCATATGGACTGTGATCGTTACTCCTTCTCCTGAAACATGCCAACATAACGACCATGAAACATCGTTACCTGTATACCTACTTGAATTAAATCAATTCAAATTAGATTCAGAACGTACAAAACACCAGAACATATCTGGTAGACACACAGTGTATTAATATCAGCTCTCTCTCACTTTCTGCTCATCACCATTGGGGAAACGGTAGAAGCTTGAGGAAGTGTGTTGAGGACTGGGTTCCAGGCATAACGATGGTTCAGCGGGAAGTGTGACAGACCGTTCAAAGAGAAGCTTAAAAAAAAACAAAAAAAAAAAAAAACAAACAAGAAACATCTATCAAAACCAGTTAACTGTAAGGCAGGCTACTGTGAACGAAAATGAAAAAACCGAGTCAGTGATCTTTTAAATCTTATCTGACATAATGATTGACCCTGTACTTACTTATTTCCGTTAGTCACAGGAGGAGATGTCATTTGGTGTAAGGGGAGGTGGTGGTGGAGCAGTCCGTCAGCCTGGCCATGTTTAGGTGGCAGGGGGCAGCACCCCAGAATAGAAGAGTGGGGAAACATGCTCCTCTCCCGAGGCTGAACATTTATTCTGCTACCTGCGTGAGAAGCCACACCTGTCATTCATCACATACACAAGAAAACAGGCATGTCGACACAGAAGGTGACCGTGCACACATCACTTGGTCGAGACATCGGTAATACAGAACATGTGAATTAGTCTGCACCACCGTATCAGACAGCCAAACAATCTAGCAAAGGTGAAGCAGCTAGCATGCGGACAGCTGCTGTTTGTGCTTCAGCAGTTAGCTGATACCCTTCACCTGTATAGGCGGAGAAGCTGTTTTAGTAATGAACTTTCAAAACGGCCCCAAGAAATTTGACTTAAAATGCCGCCTGCGCCAACAAACTGACTTACACAGATCCAAGACAAAAACGCCCTTCGGAGCTTTAATCTCAGCCAAGAACTACTACGTGTGTCATCTGGCAGTTCATAGGTTCTTTGAAAACTGATATTAAGACAGCTGTACACCACAGCTAACACTTCCCGACCAGCTTGTTGATAGACAAGCAGTAAATATTTAAGACTTCCGGGCCATTATCGCTAGAACCAGCCTCTTCCGGGTCATAGCCTTTTTACCGTATACTTTGTAGTTGTGCGCATATAATTTTCAAACAAAACTTTTTCTGGAATTGTCAAGATTATTATTATTACTTTTTCAGACCAAATATGTCCTACAGCTGTTTAATGATTTCTATCTATATACAACACATGGAATTTGGGTGGCATAGTAGCACAGTGGTACAATGTAAAGTTGGCATGGTCTTCCTGCAATCCACAGACTGTTTACAAGGGCAGATTGAGAGACTTTTATAATCATGGTCAGAATGAAAAGGGTTTCCAAAAACTAGAGGAGCATCCAAAATGTAGTCTTGGACACAAGCAAACAGTCAGAATAGAAAACAATTAGCACAGCACACAAATCCAAATTGTAAGACAAAAAACAGGAGTTAAAGAAGAACAGGTAAGTTCAGGCAAGACTGCACCCACTCAGCAAAGTCTCAGAAACTCAGTTCCTCACAGTGAGGTGGGGGAGCTGGGGGAATATAAAGGAAACACATCACAGAATAACTGGACACAGCTGTTAGTACTCTGAAAAAGAGAAATGAAGGGGTGGCTGGTCAAACTGGTTCGGCTGGCTTGGTCTGAGCATGACACTTGCTGTGCTGCTTTGGTTTACCCCTGTAGATCAAAGTGATTCTGTTAGGGGACTGCCCATAGTGTGTGAGTTTGTGTCCTTTGATTAACTGGCAACTGATCTAAGGTCCTCTCTTGACATACTCTATATGCTCCCTGGGATAGGATCCAGGCCTATCCTCAGCCCTGGACTGGGGAAGTGACTGGAAGGTACAAGGATGTTTACTTTACATAAAAACTCAATATTATTATGATTCTGAAGATATAACATTTCCACAGTCACACAGAAGTAAATTTGTGTTTCTTTTTGTAAAAATAGTATATATACTAGTGTTACTTTCTACATTTAAAAAGCCAAAAAAGTTGGAAAAAATATATTACTAATGGATATTGTTTTTATTATTTATTATTATTCCTTTTCCTATATGACCACTATGTTATTTTAGCTATTTGAGTAAACTAATTATTTAATTGTTTACATGTTATACTATACATTCGAAAAGTCTAGATTAACACAAAAATTAACACCACAAGGACTGAATTTTCACACCACGACAAAACGACATTAACCCTATAAAATGAACAACACTAACTTATTTAACATTTTTT
This sequence comes from Gymnarchus niloticus, assembly GCA_009936485.2. Classification (NCBI taxonomy): domain Eukaryota; kingdom Metazoa; phylum Chordata; class Actinopteri; order Osteoglossiformes; family Gymnarchidae; genus Gymnarchus; species Gymnarchus niloticus. Next base: position 7,970,584 of record JAACJT020000095.1, on the reverse strand, counting down.
GAACTTCGAATCACTTTAAGGGGTTAATGAAATGCGTGCCATCCAATAACAAGATCAACCTAACAATTTAAATTGCTGATGGTCATTAATACCTCAGAGAAAAACAATAGTTTAATAAATACATCGTGTCTGATATAATGTTTAAACAATGTTTAATTTGCATCCTTTATTGCGCCTCTTCCTGAAGTAACTGTACGTCAGCCTTCTTTAGAGAAACAACGTCAGTCCTGGAACATGTGGTGACGTCAGTGCGGAGGGTGGCGTAGTGACGTCAGTCCATTTAATACTGTCAGTGTACGATGGATGGGGACAGAGATACTGAATAGGATGGCATTGGATGCAGGAATATACAGACCTCTAAAAGGAGCCTTTTGACAACCGCAGGACAATAAAAAAAATTGTACCTGGTGAAAAATATCAAAGGTTTACTTATCCTTTAATATTACCTCTAAGAAGCCCATTTTTCCCTATTAAAACAAAGGGTGATGGAACCATGAGAATATTCTAGGTTTAACGGAAAATTGAAAATATTTCTCTTTGGAAGGACAAACATTACACAATCTTGTCTTTTATTTTCGAAGCGTTTTAATGCCCATATTATCCGTGTCAACGTGTTATTTTTTTATTTTCTGTAGAGGAATTTTGATTGGTGACTGCTTAGATGAGAGAACCGCAGTAGGCAGCAGACGGATGGAGAACGAATGATGCCGAATTCAACTTGAAGTGGGAACCGGACTGAACCTTCAGCATTTTTCTCGCCCGAGGATAACTGTACGCGTTGCAGCTGGATACGTTCTGGAAGAAGGTGTCAGCTTTGGAAAGTGCACAGCAGAGGCTGTGTTTGACACCCAGTGGATATTTAAGGGTCATTTGGAGATCAGAGAAGGCAGTGACGCTGGCAACCCTCCATCTACCATTCCAATAAACACAAACGCTCAATGTTCTCCTGTCCGTGGACAAATCATAGCCATTTTCGGCTTACAATTACAGTTACAATTTAAATGAGAACGGTTTATAATGAGATTTTTTTCAAAGTAGCTTCATTTGCCTTCGCTTCCCTGGGTAAGCACACTTGCAAATAAGAAGTCAACATGCATTTGATTTGACATCTGCCAATGTATTTGACATTCGCTGATCTTGGCCAGCAGTGATCAGTACGTTGCCTTGGATTTGCTCTAAAATCGATATTTAGGAGCTGGATTTAATATGATGTTTTACTGAGGAAACGGATCCCGAAAACCTCATCGAAACGCCACCACCATCGAGGCTTATCCATAGTGGGGGGGAAATACAGCAATAAGCAGAGTGGGATCCTTCAGTTAGGCGCAGTAGAACATTTCCATCAGTACATCAGCCAAAATGGGGTAAGTCCCGCTTAAACGTGCAATTTTAACGCTTATCTTGGTGTGGTGCCTCTATATTTGTGGAACGCGTTATTAGGTAGATTGCATGCTTTTTAAGACGTTGTGTAGATGGTCTACAGATCTGCATAATGCTGCTCTGCCCTTTTTACATTACTTTTTGCTAGCCAATATTACACGGTCGGTTATGAGAACGATACGCTGGTTAACTAATGTCAAAAAAGCGACATGGCTTGTTTGCGCGTTCAGACCGCTCAGTGTGCAGCTGTCCAGCGTACACGGTTATCACTTGCCTCGCTGTACACTTTTACAAGGCCATTCATCAGTCATTTTAATAATTGTAGTGCTCATTATTCTCTGTCTTACAATGACTGAGTCCACGCGCTCCTGATCACCGGAGATGCAGCTGCGGTAGTAAATGTGTGAAAGTCTAATACACGCTTTCTGAACGAACTGTGGATTTTCAAAAGTTGGGTTTTCTCCAGGTGGAGGTCATCAATTCGAGTCAATCGAAATTCCGAGAAGGAAGTGCTTTGATGAAGGGTGTAACTAAATTGTAACGTTTTCTCAAAGGCACGCGCTCGCTCGCGCGCGCTCGCTCGCTCGCTCGCGCGCTCCTCGACGTGCGCGTTTAGAAGCAGCTTAATAAACATACACGTTTAAATGTTGTCGAAAATCTGCGCCATGACTCGTTTTTAGTTCGCATCTCTTTCGTTATATGTAACACTTTAGGTCATTTTAATGAGGAGTCGAAATGTAGCTCTTAATTTCGTGTGAAATGATTACATAAGGATCGATGAAGTACTTTCTCTTTTTTGGGGCTCTGAATTGTTACTTAGATTACAGCAGAGCAGCTGAGCTTCAGCTTTTAATAATCATACATATTGCGTGTGATACTAGGACTCACGTATGATAGAATTATAACAGCAGTTATATATTCCTAAACGCACCCGGAATGTAAGTCAGAAATCTCCTTCAGTAGCTTATTATTGTAGAAGAAAGCTGGTTTTGAGTACTACTGTCACTAAATACCAAAATTCTTTTCAAATGGTGTTAGCCTTACCAGCTCAAACCAGTAAAGTAAAGATAAAGAATCTCTTATTTAATCCAGGCGGACATATTCTGTGTCACTTTTGCTTGTTTGTACGTGCGGGGAAAGCAGGAAATTTGAAGGATGGATTGTTTTCCGTCGTATCTTGACTCATGATGGACACATTTTAAGAGATGAGTAATGCAATAGGACCTGCAGTTTTCCTGGAGATTTTAAAAGAAGAACAACAAAAAAATAGAGATTTGCCAGTATTGTGTTGGCCTGGGGGCTTGAGGTGTGCATCAGTTTGTAAATAAGACATACTATAGATGCTGGACTTCAATTTTCTTGAAATCTTTTGTGCCCTCACCAATATTTTAAATTTTATATTATTTTAGATTTCCACTTTTTACATTAACTATGCATCACCGCTTAATAAATGTGTTTTTCTCAATGATATATGTTGCTTTCAGCATTTAAATAGCATTTAAATAGCATGAACTCTGTGCTAAGCACAGACTGCTCTGTTTATACCTGTTCTGCATTTACAAACATTTATTGCAAATAAACAATTTAACTCAAAAACAAGTGATAAGTTAATATCTTTCATAGCTGCCCCTCCATGACACCAAAGTGGCCTTTGATGTGAGTACACTTAATAAAAGCACACCGGCTTTCTCCCATCATACCTGGTGCTATTTTCATTTCTGGAAGTATTTTTTTATTATTTTTGCTATTACAGTAAACACTTCTGGTAATCTACGTTTAGCTGGAGCAGCATTCAAATGTTTCTGAATGAAAATTGTGATGTCAGATGTTATCAGGAGCAAAATGTACAGCTAGCTAGCTGACATCATTTTGCAACACACGAAGAATACTGCCTTTTGATTTTCTACTAGATTTTGTTGAATTGACTACCCCAATACTGTGCAGTCTGCTGCCTGGGATAGTCTGTAGGCCCGTTTGTAACTCTGACCAGGCTAAGCAGTTAGATGATGGATGGATGGATGGATTAAATCTTTTTAAACTTATTTTGAATGTTTGTAATTGCCCTGGCTTACACAGTAAATGTGTGTAATGTGTGTTGGTGATCTTCCGTTACAACATGTACAGTCTAACACCGGAGCTGTAAACAGCCACTGTAATCCCAGCGTAAATCCAGTTTCTGCATCATGGGACAGCTAGAGAGCAAAGCTGGAAAGCCACGAAATGCTCACAGTGACCCACTATGACACTAGCCAGCGAATGACATTTCTGGCTTCTTCAGAACCTGGGAATCGCGGCCGTGATGTGGTGGGAGTTGCCTGGACTCCCTCTTCGTTTTATAATGGCATTCAGCTCCCAGCCTGAGTCCAGCCTTCCACGCATCACGGACGCTGAACGCAATGCCACCGCAACTCAATAAGCGGTGAAAGCGCAAATGGGCTGAGCCTACAGAACAGACTCAGGACGGCTCGGCGTGCTCTGTCTGATACCTTAAACGTGATAACGTCCTCAGCGCTTGTTCGGCGAGGTTTTTCCGTGGCTGTTATAAACGCTTCTGGACGGGGTTTGAATTTATAGTGCTAAATGATGTTTGAAAAGTTTAAAAATCACACATTGCATGTAAAATCTGTTCTAGAGCATTACATCAATATTCAGTTGTGAACTTTGCACCATTTTACTGATTTTATTAGATTTTATTTTACTTTCCCTTAGTGTGTCTAATATTAGCTTAATAAAATATACAGAATATTGTAACAGAAACAGAGAGCACATGAGAATGAATGGCGTGCAGGTGACACTGGCGTGGACCTTGGACCTCTTTTTGCTGTATCTACTCAAATATCACCTGGAGGAGTCTGGGTAAGAATCAGATGAACCGTACATATACTAAAGTGTATATGGATAATAGAACATACATAGATACCATGCTGAAGTTCTTAATTGTTCGTGTTGATATTGAAAATCAGAAAAATGCAGATCGAGCCCCGCCCTGCGTAGCTGGGAACAGCTTTTAAAAGTTGAGTTCCGTATGATCTGTACATTCATTTGTGACTTTGACTTGTGTGTGTATCGCGTCGGTGCATCACCGCAGGCTGACACATCGTTAGAAATGTACGTCACTGTGTGTTCAGAGATGCATAAATAGGCTACGATTGTGCGTGGGTAATAATTTATTACGGGATAGTTATTTTATTAGTTTGTCACCTCGCTAATCCTTAAACGTCTTTTATTCAGGATGTAATAACTGCGTAGATTCTGACTTTTTTGGACCTGATTTTTTTTGTCAGTGAAGCAACATCGTGTATCCATCTGTGGAGGAAATATTCGGTAGTCGAGCCTGTGTTCAGGCTTCTGACTGACTATGGTGATTTAGTGATAGCTGAAAAACCTCATTCCGCGTAGAGAGACTCATACTTGAGATAACAGTTTAGATTCTGTACTGTGGTGAAGGCAAGTCAGTGCCTCCTGATATTTTGTCCCAGGTTCATTTTTAATTTGTGCAATATATACATATACAGTATCTAAAACACACCATCTGCATAATAATATATAATTCGCAAACACACACACACAAACAAAGACCTGCTGGGTCTTGGGCTTGATTGTATGTTTACAAATACAGGAGACCTCCACCCCAGCCCTGCCTGTGTTTTGCATGTCCTCCCTATGCGGGTATCAGTTTCTTCTTGGTACCCTGCTTTCCTCATGCAGTTAGGTGCCCACGTCGTGTTGTGTGTGTGTGTCACGTATGAACTCCTGTCCAGTTTTACCTGCCATTCTGATCTTCCTGCCATAGGCTCCATGTTCTCCATGTGCTGGATAGGAAAGGTATGGAAGATGGATGGAAAAATCAACATATAGGTGTTTGCATCCTAATATGGTACAGTATCCTTTCTCAAGGATTCACGGGTGATCTGGGGACTGGTAGCCTTATATGTCTATGGGACGGAACTGGAATAAGCTAAAAATAAGTCACAGAGTAGCTGTGTGATATGCTGCAATATGACATTGCATATCGAGTCTCCCTCTAAAAGGAGCCTTAGGTTCACATACTAGAAGCTGAACATACAGAAAAAGTGAGCCGGCAATCTTATTACTAGCCAACCATAAGTTATAAGAGTTACTGATTGGAGCAGTGCTACATTCTGTTAGCTAGCTATTAATAGCTTGGAGTGGCCTTTGCCAGGTGTTTAAAGGCAGTTTCTATTATGTCAGTAAATCATTTTGGCACAGTCGGATTGTGTGTAAAGAATGCTTCTTAATGCAGGCGCTTTGAGATGTGTGCTTAAGCCCTTAGCCACGTTGCTTTCAGCTTTGCTGCCTTCTAATTCTGTTTTCAGTGGTTGGAATTGCAGAGGTGGGCTCCAGTAAACAAGAAGGTCAAAGACCTCTGAAGTCCTGGCTGCTGACAGTTGCTCTTGGGGTATCCTGTGAGCTGTTTTTTTTAAGAGCTGATGTCTGAGATTGCAGATGAAGCACCCACCTCATTGCCCATCGGAGTAAGGTCATTGACGTTTGTTTGTTTTGTTTTTTTTGAAGTTAATAGAGTCGGGTCTTGCCGTCGTTGCTTTGAATGGGTTCCCACTTTGCATGCATTCAAATACGCCTTGCATGAAGGGGACCTGGAATGGATACTGTGGGAAACATAACAAGTCTTTGATTTTATGAGTATTATCGCTGTTAAATAGGCAAATCAGGTATGCAAAGCCGTAATGGCTCTTATGGGTGCGATGATATGGGCGATCTGTTCTCAGCTGGTACACATCACATGTTCAGATGTAACAGGCCGACTGATGAACACGTATGTGTACACAGAGGCAGCAGACACATGATGGGGCTGCGGAAAGAGTGACTCAACTAAAATGTACGCAGTTTTGTGCATGGTACACCTCCACTGTGTCGACTGTCATATTTATACTTGGCAAAAGCAAAATTCAGACAAACCAAATTAAAATGACCATTTTTTTTCCAACATAGAAAGAGGCAGATTACACATTCATTTACGCTTTTATTGAGTCGGTAAAAATGGACATTGCAAGAGAAAGGGTGTTGTCTACAGAAAGTCTGATAAGGTGACTCCACTTAAAGCAAATGGAAGTTAAATTACATAGTGCAGCAATGCTGCTCTGTAAAACAATCCCTAGGCTAACTGGCTAAAAAGGCTAACCAGCGCACTCAGTTTGACAGGTTATTGGATTGCAGATACTGTCCTAGGTTACCATCCACAAGGCCTTCATTTAAATCCTCTCCATACCTATCTAATGAACCTTCTACATCACCTCCCTAGTTGAATGTGTCACACTGTTTATTTTCCTCCACGTTCTCTTTAATTGATCCTGACTTTCTCAGTCTTAAAGGTTCTTTTTCCTGCATTAGCTACAGAAAATTACATTTGCTCGGAAATTTAGTCTCCTCACAGTTTTCCTGGAAAAATCATCTTTTCCTTGAGTTTATTTAAAATTCGGCGTAACATTATTATCTCCGTTTAATTTATGACTTCAGCCCTGTAATTTAATAATTCACGACTGGGGACAGGAAGACAGCGTCCCTACAAGACTTGTGTAGAACACACATTCAGTATGTCACAAAAAGCTACTTCCCTCCTGAGGTTACAGTTTTATAGGTTAATCTGTCTTTCGTCCTAGAAAGAATGCAGATATTTTGTACAGAAAAGGCCATGCTCACAGCTCTATATCTGTTGTATGTATCTATAGTGGGGTGGCGTGGTGCTGATACCTTTTCCCGTGACCCTGTCCATCTTCCCTGGTTGGAAGATGGGTGGGTATTCACCTGTTGTGGTTTAACTCATCGTTTCAGTATGATACACAGCTGAACCAGAAATTTGGGAAACTGCTCTTCAAAATCTTCACAGTCAGAGTGTCTCATCCCAGTAAACCCATAACTGCTTCCCTTACCAGAATGACGTTACATTCCAAATGTAATGTGGATCTGCACAGAGGACCTTAAGGGTTTTGATCATCAGTATTATGAGTGACATCGAAAGAAGGAAACAGGGTGTTAAAGTAATGACTTACACACCGATCAGCACACTGGCAAAAGGCAGTATGAATATTTGCATTATGTTGTTATCACTAAATATTTAAAGCTGTAGATGAAACCCTCACTTTCATATTGCATTATATAGTTTTTCAGGTAAACTGGGATGCCCTGGGTAATCTTTCAAATGCTTATTTACTGACCTGTCCATGTCCTTAAGTTCAAATCAAAGTTAACGTGAGGTATTATTTATTTTTTAGTCTATTCAAAAAGTGAAAATTATTTACCAAGCCTAATTTATTTTTAAAGGACTTCCAGTACAGGCCATGTGGTGGCTCAGTGGGTTGCACTGTTGCCTGACACCTCCAGGGTTGGGGGTTCGAATTCCACCTCCGTTGTGTGTGTGTGTGTGTGTGTGTGCATGGGTGGAGTCTGCAGTATTCTCAGTGTGTTGTACTGCTTTCCTCTCAGTTCTTAGAGGTGCAGTTAGGCTAATTCATGACTCTTAGTTGTGTGTATGATTGTGGCATTTGTGTGGATGCACCCTACACTTGTGGCCTGTGTTGTTTCCTGTTACCCTGAGTATAATACAGTATATGGATGTTTGTAACATCAAGGGTCCGCAAATTGCCCTTAGATTAAGGCAGTGGTTCACAGTGCCGGTCTCCCCAGCCAGTCCATATTTCTGTTTTAGTCCATCACCTGCATATGTAAGCCAGGTAATAATGGACACAATCATCAAATGGCAAGTAAGCTCTGCTGTGTAGGCGGTGGAACACAACAAAAACACGGACCGGCTGGGGAGGCCTGTGGGCTGGCACGTGGAATTGCAATGGGGCTGCAATGGTAGTGTCTTCCCCAGTGTTAAAATGAACTGTTGGTATTGCCATATCACATCCTCAGAAGAAACGTTAAAGTCACATGACTTCAGGGGGTAATGCTCAGAACGGTAGTTCTGTAAGTAATTATACACATTTAATTGCATATTACTATATAGAGATGGTTAATACAGATAATGGCTGCGCATAAGAATTTTTTGCACTGTTTTCTTTTTTCATTTGGCTTACAGTTGTAACGGATTAATTTGGATAACAGTCATATGTCATCTTGTATTTTCCAGCGGGCAACAGTACCACCCTGTGTTGTCACAACATTGTCTTGTTGCTGGGGCTACAGTGAGACACAATAAACCAGAGTGGTCCCTTTTGTTGGCGTTAGAGAATGACCTCAATGCCATGCGCTTCAGTCTTCCAACTGTTTATCCTGGTCCTTTATAGTATTAATTTGTTTATCTTTTATCAGTATCATATAATATGAGAAGGTATACAGATCATATAGTTATGCAATGAGATCCGTTAAGCTTAGGTATTCTTATTACACGCTAATCAAATAATAAAAATGTTTCTGTGTTTTTCCCGCTTTGGAGCTTCAAGGATTCCTTATGAGAAAAGGTGGGTGTTTGAGGTACTCCGAGCTAAGAACGTGACTGAACGTTGACCACATTCCCGCTGTTGCTAGCGGATAAAACTGAAGGCTTAGTGGAGGTGGACGGTTCATGTAGAAACACATGGGTGCTAAGTGAAATGGACAGCTTTCAGACCTGCCACTTGTGCTTTTGTGGAACAGGGATGGTGTCTATATTCTAAACCAGACAGGAACAGCATCTGGGTCTATCAGCTGTCAAAGGCAGGTTAGATTTGCTAAATAATACTTGTGAAGAACTTAAAGAACCACATTACCTAAACAATGTTCTCCCTGGGGGGTCAGTCTTTGGTCTCTCGGTGAAGGTCAGTCTGAGATCTATGGCAATGCTGTGATCAGTCTCCCACAAAGATACACCAGCTGTAGTTACACTAGGTATGTTCAAGCACACTGCCAGTTTCACTGTCATAAGTTCATAAAACCTGTTGGTTCGGTGTAAGTTCAGTTTTCTGGGGGAAAAATGTAATGATCACACAGCTGAGATAGAGTGAAGACTGGGCTTCAGGCCTGAAGGACCATTTGATGCAAATTTCTGTCCATTTTGGTGGCAAGAATAGAATGCTGTCTGCATTCAACATGCCATTGTTTTGCTCTCATGCCTAGCTGAACGCTGCTTAGTGTGTATCTGATGATATGTTTACCAGTGACTGTCAATGTAAAGTTAATGGCACCATTTTTTTCCTCGGGCCTGTGAAGTCACTTGTTCAGTAATCCTGGACTCTTTGCACTCAGACATACAGTAAGCCCACAGCTATGTGTTATGCTATTGGTGGGTCAGTGGGTAACCTCGTTCTCCCACCCCTCCACGGTTCGAGGTTCAAATCCTCCCTCTGGTCTGTGTGTGGAGTTTGCTACTTCTTCCTCTGTGGTGTGGGTTTTTGTCTGGATGCTCCACTTCACTCCTGCAGCTCAAAGTCATGCTGATGGGCTAATTGGTGCCTCCACATATCTTGTAGAGTGTGTGTTTCTGTGATTAATTGACCTCTGCTAAGAGCTCTATGCTGCCTGGGACTGGTTCCAAGGTCATTGACTTGAAGGTGAACCTTAACCTGTTCTTAATTATAGACAGAAGTATTCAGACAAATGTAGTACTGTATTAATCATTCGCCAGAGACCAATCTCATTCCAGTGGAAGTAAAAATGATTGCATCTAGTACAACACACTCCTACTGAAGTCGTATACAACGTTTATTCTTCTTTCTCTGTGCACATTCAATGCACAAGGGCATCGTTAGAGGTTTTTGGGTTTGGACAATTATGTTGGTACGTTTGGGAACATTATGGAAAAAATCCATGTTTCAGCTGAAAGCCTAAACTCTAGATGTCAGGAGCACAATACTGGGATATTTGGATGATGCCGGCCGCAATTGGCCACGGTGAACCCGATGCCAGTGTGGCTTTGTCATCTGCATTGTGCACACAAAGACTTTGGAGAGGTCCTTAGAGGAGAAAGAGATCTCATGCAGTTTGTTAGAGTCTCTGGTCCAGAAAGAAGGACAGCGTCAGCACTTTAGCGATTTTGAGATGGTGATTAGCCTCGCTGCACGTCGTCGGACTGCGGGAGGAAATCCCAGTGACATGGGGAGAACGTGATAATGGAGGCAAGATTGAAATCTGCTGCCCACTGAGTCACTGCAGTAGCCATGCAGGAGCAGGTGTATTTAATAAACAGACGTCCCCAAGAATGGTCTGCTTGAGAGCGCTACCCAAACTTAATTTCTCTGCTCGGCTGTGCATCTTCGTCGAGAAAAACTTGAACGATGTGTGCGTCACTTTGCTGAAGCGTCAGCAAAGCAAATGTGTGACTGCTTACCTCGTAAAATATGACTCCTCCTAGTCTGCCACCTTCATGCGGAAATCACGACATGCTATAGATGCAGCAAAAGTGAATCGATTCTACCACCGTGATGTCGGTACTAGTGAATTGAATGACTGCTCCAGAAGTGCAATTTGCTTTAATGACAAACCTCAATTCTTATATAAAATCAACTACATGTCAAAAACCAGTTGTTCTGTCTTTCACAATAAGCCAAGAACAGGACCGGATTGAGCCAGCAATAATTCATCTGTGGAGATACGTGATGATATTCTGAACTTCTGATCAGTCCAAGATTGTTACGTTGAGCCTTATATCCATCAGACTTTTGTATAAGCATTGATTGCTGCTGTCTTTGTATATTCAATAATGTATCTGAATGTATAGATTTGCAAATATATATATTTTAATATTCTACTTCCAAATGATGTCACTTTGCTACCATGTTGCAGTCGCAACATATTAGAGAATACCTTTGCTGTATTGTGCATTTATATCAGCAAACTTCATCTTCATTATCCAGTGGCTCACAGAACTGTAAACATTCTGGTGTGTTTGATAATCTGTTTGTATATCTTTGATTTAGCTGATCTCTGATTTAGCTGATTGATGCGATTTAGCTAATCATTATGATATAGCTGATATTTGATTTAACTGATCTGTATGATTTAGTTGATCTTTGTGATTTTGTGGATCTCAGTGACTTAGCTGATCTCTATGATTTAGCTGATCTCTGTTGTTTAGCCGATTTACTTCCCACAAAACTTCAGATTTCAGCAGAGCAGCATGGCTGAATGAGCTGGGACCCCCCCAAGTCTCTTAATATTTCTTTCTTTCTCTGTCTAGTGTAAAGTTCCAGGGCTCTGTAACTACATAAGAAAGCTAATGCCCCCCCCCCCCCCCAAGTCTTCCCAGTGTTTCACCTCTTGCAAAAGGGTTTTCTACACTGTGCTGTTCAGTTAGTTTTACAACCATATTTACCAGAAACATTTGGGTGACCCTGACTGTGCTGCAGTTGGCTTAGAGGAAGAGCGTGCCCCTACCACCTGACTGCCGATGCTAATCTCCTCAACAGTCACATTCACATATATTCAATAACAGAGTGATGAGGCCTGCAGCAGTGCATCGGGAGGTTTTTAATATACGTGTCCCCTAGAAATGAATCTAAATCGAAAGATAGGTTGTACGTCAAATATTATTGTGATTTATGTTCTATTTTACTTTACAGATCGCACATTAATCTTGACCTTGATAAGGTCACTGGTTGTGTCCTTCATCTACAATACCTGACATTGAGGGTGTAGACATAACAGGTAACTGTGTATTTATTCCTGAAAGCCACCCTCTGCTTCTTCCTAACATATTGCATTACAAACACATAAGGAGCCTACAACTGACATCACATGACGTTAAACGGTGTAGCTATTTCAAGAAGAGGCCGGGGAGAGGTTCACGATAAAAGTAACGGGTTGAAAGGTCTGCAGGAAGAGCTCACACCCTAAAGAGGCTGGAATGCATTGCTCTCGGTTATTAAACCGCTCAGTTGCCCAGGATCTGGGTGATGGTAAAGCCTAGCAAGGTTACTGCAGAGAGGCTAGTTGGAGTTGCCACACAACTTTCGGCTTGCTGTGCCCTACAGCATGGAACTATTGATATATGTCTGTTAATAAGGTGTGTGTGTGTGTGTGTGGGTACTGTGTGTCCTGTAGTGTAAGTGGATTTCTTACTCTGCCAAGTGTAGTGTTACTTTATGAGTGTTTAATGACTACAGTCAACAACAAGTAATAATTCCTACTGAAAATACGTAATTGAGAGCCTTACCTTTTTTTCCTCTATCCCTAATTTTTTTTTTAATATCTGAAATAGGAAACAATCTGGAAAGTCTTTGAAGAGCAAAAAAGGGGATCTGACGTGCTCCGTATATCCCCAGATTCTCTGCCATCTAAGCGATGGTGCAGAAACCGAACGTCAGGGGAGTTCGTTCATTCATTTTTTGTTTTTGCTATTTTTGCATCGGGCACCCGAATTTCTCATAGGACTCCCGACAGCCTAAACGTTCAGTCCCCTTCTTTGTTGTCCATTTACCCATGATGCACGCCAGCCTCTCCTACAGAGGGCCTTTCCTCAACGTGCCGTGTGCATCCTTTAATCACCTGCTTTTCGCCATCTGATTCTCTGATCCCTCCATGTAAAGCTTCTGGATGGTGCTGCACTGCACTTGTCTAGCTGTGGCAACGTGATGCTGGAAGCCAGTGAAGTGACCGTTAATGCGGGATTACAGGAGGCTGGAACATCATCCGTTATGATCGGCATCCAAACGGAGAACTTCTGTAGATAGACCCTCCTTTCGTTTTACCCATCAAACCTTTGGAGAACTGATCTCTAAACCAAACCCTTTTTCTGTAATACTTTTAAGTGTCGAGCATTTGAGGGGGTTTTAAACAGAAATGGCTTTCGAATATCTCTTTTTTCTGTTGGTAACTGCATTGTTCTATTGCTTTAAATAAAGTGGAACACCCAGGTGAAATTTGCATATCCCCTCTCTCTCTTTCGTTCCAATTGCGGTATTCCATCCTTATCTCACCACTCACACCCACACACATGTCAGACTGGTCTCTCTTCGACCGTCTTCCTTCCACATTTGCGCCAAATTAGAAGCACTCTTCGCGTCATTCTGGGTTCCTCAGAGTCCCTTCTGCTGGAAAAGGTATAGAATGTCGCAGGGCACCTGCTCACCTGCTCGCAGGGGTACGGCCAGTGGTATTCCATTTAGGCTAATTCTACCCAGCTGCAGTCAGTCTTTTTCTGCACCATCCTCTGGAAATTGGTGTGTTGTTTCTACCATTTCGGCAGATTGTCCCCTGACATCATGGCCGTTTATAATGCTAGTTTTTTTTTTGTTTTTTTTTTTAAAAACAACACTATTTATTAACAGAAAACTGGGTCTTTTGGTACGGCAGTCATTGTAGTGGTGATTTATCAGAATAAAGAGAAATGATGCATTGCAACATCTTACGTGAAAAATGCCCTCCCTCTTAATCCATCCTCCAGAACTGCTTATCCAGCACAGGCTCACAGTAAACTGGGAGTGCCGGCGTGTGTCACTGAGTGCCCAGCAATGGACTGACATCCGATCCAGGGTGTCTCCTGCCTCTTTTGCTGTGAGGACTAAAATGCAGGCCTTGGAGAAAGCATTTCCTGAGGAATAACTTATATAGGCTGATATATATATATATATATATATATATATATATATATACATATTCTGCTGGTGGATTAACTTTCATCTATGCATGTTGGTTTTAGTCAGTGTGAACATGATTTTAGTAATTCTGGCAGTTTCTCTCGTGTCACCCGTTCTTTGAACACAGTATTTCCCCGCAGCAAGTTGTGTTTGTAATGCCATAGAAAATTATTTGCAGCAGGCTCTAATAGAGGAAGTGAATCAGCCTCGAAATGGCAGGCTTAGGTAAAAGGAATAATCATCACATTAGCTCTTTCCAGAATCTCTGAGGAAAAACTATGTTCTCTTTTGAAGTGTTGGCATTGTGCTATGAACACACCCTTTATTTCCTATATGTACAACAAATTCATTGGTTCACCCTTAACCCATCCAGCTTTCCACAGGAATTGAATTTTTGGAGTAACCCAGTGCGCTGTGTTCATGGTGTAGTTGCGGTTAACCGCCTTGCTCAAAGGCACCATTAATGAGTAACTGGACAAATGTGGCTTCAAAGCCTGAGGTGAACAGGACTATCCTGAACTATGCTGATGCTAAATGCAGCATCAAAACCCATGACCGGTAGTTCGGGATACTCAAGGCCACCGCGAGTTTTGAAGCCTCAGTTGTTCTACCACTTAGCTGTTTGTTGACCTTGGTTTAGATCAAACTCAGGCTTCCTCTCGGTATACCGACTGAGTCGGCATGGAACCAGGTGGCACTCGTCAGATATTTATAAAAAAAAAAAAAAAAAATAGTTAAAATGGTTTTATAGATTTACCTGAAGATGATAAGAGGTCAAAGGAGGCTGCCAGGAAGTACATTAGTTTAGGAGTATGGCAGTGATGTGTTTAACTGCCTTATTTCCGACAGGAAGACAGGGAGAACTCTGCAGATGGTGACATCAAACTAGATAAAAAGAGATGTGAGTCAGCGTGGAAATAAACACATCTAAAACATTTCTAAATATATTTTGTTTACCTACTTGACATTATAGACGCCATTATATCGCATGTACTGTATTTATAATTTACAGTTTTTAATGACAGGGTCGTAAACCACTTTAGTAGAATTTTAATAGCAAGCATTTTTAAGAGGTTAATGCTTGTTGTCTCGAAGAAAGAGAGGATTTCAACAAATTGTGTTGACCCTGAACCTAGCATTTTTACAAAGAAGCAGTTTTGTACTACTACTTCTTGCAGAGTTGTAAGCATGGTCTTTCATGGACAGCCTCGCAACGTCTCTGATGGCTTTTCCTGCTGCTGGGGAGACGTTTCTATGGAAACTCAAAGAGGTAAAGTTCACCCCAGCACAGACCGAAAACAGAAAAAAAAGCACATGAATGTTGGGAACGTACCCCTCCCTTGGTTCCAATTCAAGCGATATTCAGGCGAAGGAGGCTTTAGGCCTGAGGAACACTCCCATCTGCTGGCCATTATGTTGAACTACATCATGAACTTACGAACACTTGAGGTTGCAATCTGGTCATTATATTTAAACTCCAAATGATCAGAGAATGTGAATTAAAATTGCTCTCATTTCATTCGTATTGATTATAAATATCTCATGTTTTCTGATATTGGCTGCCTTTCTGATTGAGTGTCATATTATTCAGCCAATTATGAGCCATATTTATCCAAGTCAGGTGTTCTTTCTTCAATACTGAAGTATGCTCTCATCCACTTCATCACTGCATGGGATTAGATCGTTTCATGACGGTGAGATTTATGCAGTGCGTCCATGAGCAGTTGGAGCCTCCAGACAATGAGAACCCCCACCGCCCCATCATCCTTCCTCCCCCAGGAGATTTTGAATGCAAAACTGAAAAAAAACAAAAACAAAACTGATTTGTTCTGAGCGTTGTTCAAAAAATTGTTCATCCTCTGTCTTCTAAATTTTACTGCTTGGAAATATTCTTCCTCCATCCACCCAGAAACAAATTACGCAATCCAAAGTGACAGCTGGTCCTTTTGTGACATTTTTAATTTATTAAATACGGGGGGAAGTTCAAACAAAGGTGAACGATAGTTTAAGTAACAAAAGCAGCACGTTGTATGCTAACTGTATGATCCACTGGTTTTGAAGAGACTTTCGGAAGCGCGGTGTACGTAGAGGGCTTTGTGTTTTTCTATTGTAGCAGTAAAATAACTGAGTGTGATGCCGATTAAGCCAGGAATAATCCTCTGTGTCTCCTCGCTACTTTTACCGTACCAGCATACATTGCCACACAGGCCTATCCACGCTCTCGCTTCCTTTCTCGCCTGCTTCCCACTTGCTTCAGTATCCTTACGGTGGAGGTGACACATAGATCCGTTTAATGGCCTGGGGAGAAGTGGGTGGAATTAGCGAATGGTATTTATCTGAACTGCTGAATTAAAATCCGTATTAAAATCCCCGATTGTCTGCTGTGAATGCTAAAAAGGAAGATTATATGAAGTCAGATAAATGAAATGTGTTATCATTAGTGATGTCTGGGTGTTTGATAGATAGATAGATAGATAGATAGATAGATAGATAGATAGATAGATAGATAGATAGATACTTCTAACACTTTTAGCTCAAATACAGAATGATTTTTTACCAGTATCAAGTGTTTTATTGTGGCTATCAGTTCTTTGTACCATTACATAATGACATGTGATTTTTTTTTGTGGCTCTTCATCTCGATTCTTTCTGAGCAGCAAGCTTTGTTTGTGAAGTATTTTTAACTCAGCACTGCTGTAAGATCATCACAATGCTAGAATTGTCGGAGGATGGAGATACCTTTAGGAGCGTTGTGGGCAGCAGAAGTCAAAATCACTGACTGTTCATGTTTGGCTTCACCTTGGGCTCACCAGGTGAGGCATCTGTTTGAGTTGTTGGCATATTATTTTTGATGGCCTGGGATGCTATAAATGCTTATAAAGTGTAAACCCATGTGAAGCATAGGTAGATCCTTGCAAAAAAACACTAGTTTGCTATCTAGTGCTGTTGACTCCTTGTAAGGCCACTGGATATTCGAACATCCAGAGCTTTTGAAGGGTATGTATGACAGCTCTAATCTCCACAGCGGGCAGTTCTCATTCTGAAGATGGGTACAGAGGGCTAGTGTAGTTAAGTAAGTAGCAAATCATATACACTGTTGTACGAATGCTAAAATAGGGGTTATTCGTATGACCGGTCTGTTACTTGACCGCCATGCCACCTACTGGACGTCAGAAGTACAATTTCTGCCTGACTCACTCTTTGCCTCCCAAAAATGTCAGCGAGCAGATTGTATCGATGTCAGGGAAGGACGGCAGATAACTTCCGGGATAACTAACGGGGTACCACTTCATAGTGTCACGTTTCCCCAGATGGGTCGTAATTCGCATCTCACATGCAGCCGTGTGGCATTTACTGTCCATCGGTGAGTTAGATGGATGGAAGCTCCAGGACACTTTAGCTGTGTCCTTGGAGAGAGTCCTCATGGGGACAGCGGCAGTCTGCATTAGAAGGCTATAAACTCAGGGAATCGGTGAGGAACCCGTACTGCAGTCTGATATACAATTTATATTTTTTTGTATCTTTCTTTAACAGCAAGTCTTCCTTCAGGGCATGCAGTTAAATGAGCTTGGCTTTGGGAATGGGCTCTGGAAGACACATCACTTCACAGCCTTTGCAAGCTGGATTGTGTAATAGAAATTAGTCATAAATGCACATTGCATTGGATTCAGTTCAATTCAATTTGTTTTTATAGTGCCTTTCACAACGCAGTTGCCCCAAGGCACTGACTATGAGTGTGTGGTAATTACAGTGTACATTAATGAAAAAGGAAAAGGTCAGAAGACAATGGAGGAGAGGAACAAAAGAATCCTCAGCAAGAAGAAAAAAGTCCTCTGAGTGTCCAAGGTCAACTGGCCACCCAACCAGCTTAGGTATGGTACCATTAGACAGTACTGGCTGAGATATCAGACTGTTTGAAGTGTAAATTATGCTCAGTTCCATTATCTGGTCTTCATGCTGATGCTTGTTAGGTGGTCTTGTTTGTAGACCACATAGATGACGCACTTAGATCCAAGGGACTGAAACCACATCTATCCCAGCGTGGACACCATCCAGACGTGTGGGTAGGAAAATAATGCATGAGAGGTCAGAATGGATGTTTATGCCTTGCTGGCAAACACAGAGGACCACGCGGGCATGTACAACAGCAGGATGTAATAAAACTTGCGTAAGATGAACTAAAGTGGTACGTCTTCAGTCGTGATTTAAAGACTGAGACTGACTCAGCGTCCCGCAAATTCATAATCTAGGAGCCATGTACCTAAAGACTTTATATATGGGATAAACAGGAGATGAGAAATCTGAAATCTAAGTGAACAATTTGGACTGTAGACATTAATCAGCTAAATCAAGCAGCCAGTTGCCTGACCTTTAAGTGCTTTATATGTACGAAGAACTTTACAGTCAGTCAGAAACCTGACCTCCTGCTAGTGCATGGAGACAACAATGAATTGCGGTTGTATGTTCAAACTTCCTGCTCATAGTAGCAATTCAAACTGCTGCATTTTGAATGCACAGTAAGGTGTGGCACGTACTTGCTGGCAGTAGAACATTACAGTAATCTAACCTACTACACACAAAAGCACGCATTACGCCTCAAGGACTTTCCAGCAGGGAGATCACCATCATCATTCATTATTTGCTTTCGGCTGCCCCCGTCAGGGGTTGCCACAGTGGACCAACAGTCTCCCTCTCCTCCTGTCCAAGGGTTTTCCAGCAGGGACACTTGGCAAATAATGTCAATGGGCTCTTGAACTTGTTTCTGAGCTAAACCTAAGACTGCACTTAGCAGCAAAATGTGCCTGTCGACACTGACGGGTTTTGTCATTCTGGTCACTGTGGACATAATTATTTGAACACAGCAGTGGTTCCCAAACCGTCCTTTCTTTAACATAAGAGTTTCTAACGTAGCATTTTGTTCTTTGCAGCAGCTTTGAACCTACGGGCAACTGAATGGTTCCTTGCGTATTGCACAAAATCGAAACTCTGAGAGTGCATTTACCATCGCCAGGATCTGGTGAACCTGTGATGTGGAAATTATTTCTTCATAATCTTCTAGTGTATGTTCTTGAAATAGAATTTGCTCTCTTGGGCTGTTTATATAATAGTAAGGTCTCCTATTAGATCTTCTGGATCTTAAGACAACAGCAGAGCACATTAAATGCTGCATGTCACAGCGATTGTTATGTATTGGAAAATAAGCATTTTCTGTTATTGACCGGAGATTGTGCAGAGATAGAGCTTATGCAGGCTGTCAATAGGAATGGCATGAACTTGGTATTCACACTGGAATGGAATATTCTGGATTTTGGGGAGAGGGGGTTCATACTGGAAATTACTGCGGTGTTGCTTAGATTTTTAATAGCTTGTGTGTTATTATATAGCATGTCTTAATATAGCGTCATATTTTATGTTTTCTATGGGTGAACATAATGCAACTGCAAACTTTCAATTCAATTCAATTTTATTTATATAGCGCTTTTAACACGGAGCGCGGTCACAAGGCGCTTTACATAGTCCCAGGCCCACAGTCCCCAGAGAGTAAGCCAAAGGCGACAGTGGCAAGCGTGAACTTTACTTAGTAATTAGTTCTTTAGTCATTTGTTTCCAATTACAATATCATTGCGTGTGTTTTATGAACAGCTAAAGTCTTATAAGAAGCAATGATATTATTACTGGATGTTTTATATAGCCTTTTACTGAATTTTTATTTCACAACTAGTTTTTTTTTCGAATTAAGCTTGAATTATACTACTACTTATTGCAGAAAATTAGGCCAGCCTGGTATTGTGCACTAAAAAGAGTACATGTAACTTTGTTTTTCATCTCAGCAGATAAGAACTCACAAGTTGTGTGTTATCAGGGTCTCTGGACAGCAGTAAGTGATTGCATTCGGTCCCTTGTGCTCTTTAACAATGCATTCTGTGGCGCTGTAGCAAATTTACACGATTCTGCCGTTGTGCCACACGTGTGAAACTCTATTTTGCTTCTGAATCTTTAGCTGCGCTAAGAATGCGAACTCTTCTGTGCACCAGAGGGTCATTCAGGTTTTTATTTCAGACCAAACGTGCTTATGTTTATTTATATGAGGACACTCCAGCAAGGGAAATCAAAAATAAATAAGTAAAAACTGAGGATATCATATTAAATTTTTTTGGATTAAAATCGTGCCGGGCCAATTAAAATTGACAGCATTTTTTTCTACAATAAGGTAAAGCTTTCATGTGGGATTTATATACCATCGATATCAGGCTTTGTTTTTGTAGTGGGAGTTGAAGGACGGGTAAGGGCTGAGGGTACTAAATGACTGAGATACGAGAGGTAAACATGTGACGTCTAGTTTCTGCAAAGGTCACAATCCCCACCCCCTCTGGCATGTGGCAGTCACTGCTGTTTAAACCACAAACCGACCGTTCAGAATTCACAGCTTCATTTTTGTTGGATAGCAGATCAAAGCCCCGATCGGTCTTTGCATAAAGATCTAGAAGAACTCCGGTGGGCCCTGAGTTCTTGTGGAAACTTCAGTGTTGGTGGGGTCATTCAGGAGACATCATACGGTCTGTTGCCAATGAGTAGTCTGCTCTGTTGTGGACAATCTGTGGGTCCATAATTTAATAAAGATGTCACGTTACATGATGCACATTCTCAATCTTCTACTTCCTATCTATCTATCTATCTATCTATCTAACAAGGGCTCATTCAAAGTCTCATACAGGATCTCTGCGTTTTAGGGCTATGAATTGTCATAGGATATAAATACCCATATAGGATCTGTGCTGGTCAGCTTGAAACATTTTTTAATTATAAATTGGGTTTGTTAAGGATGTCATGGAGACCAAGAATGCTGTGGCCTTAAGACATTAACCAGCTCCTCTCTCATCCTCGTCAGGGAGCAGCCAATCTACAGCACGCGTGCCCATGTCTTCCAGATCGACCCCAACACCAAAAAGAACTGGGTCCCCACCAGCAAGCATGCAGTCACCGTCTCCTACTTTTACGACAGCACAAGGAATGTCTACCGAATCATTAGCCTGGATGGTTCTAAGGTGAGCCTGGTACCTGTGCCATTACTGTCATGAGAGCTGTAAAGTTTAGCATTTCTTTTCACTTTCATATAGTTCCATACTTCTTTCGGACCTGCTATTAAATAATCTTTCTGAAAGTATATGTCAGATATGCATTTCATCCAGGGAACCAGTGCGCTGACTGCTGTAAATGCTTATGAGGAATTTGTTTAATTTGGCCTTCATACATTGTAAGGCACACACTGTTATGCCATAACTGTGAGGAATGTCATAGCCAACCCTAAGGCACCAAACAAGGCAATCTGGGTTGATACTGAAGTGTCATGGGTGGCTCAGGAAGATTACGGTTTCACAGTGTGACTTTGTGGTGTTACTTCACAGTGTAACTTCATGATGTGTTCTCACACTACATCTTCATGGTGTGACTTCACAGTGTAACTTCATGATGTGTTCTCACACTATGTCTTCATGGTGTGACTTCACAGTGTATCTTCATGATGTGACTTCACAGTATAACTTGATGTGTCTTCACGGTGTGCCTTCACACTGTGTCTTCATGGTGTGATTTTACAGTGTAACTTAATTATGTGTTTTCACAGTGTGCCTTCACACTGTACCTTCATGGTGTAACTTTACAGTGTGATATTATGGTCTGCCCCCACATTCTGCCTTCACAGTGTGACTTCACACTCTGACTTCACAGTGCGTCTTCACTGTGCGTCTTCTGTCTGCCCTCACATTACACATTTTTCACAGCCTCACAGTTTCACTGAATGTATTTCTGAATGTATTTCTAGAGGCAAAGAGTGTTCCATGTTTACTATTACAGCATACAATGCAATCCATAGAAAGAAAACAGTGGTTATCCGAGAATTATATTCAGACCGTCATATTGAAAATACAGCATAAATAGTAAAAGCATTATACTACTATATAATCTTTACCAGTTATACAATACCAGTCAATAATTATAACATAAATTTGATTTGCTTTGACTTTCAGTCAAGACCTTATACTGTTTTCCTCATTATGTTAGGAATCAAAGCAAATAGCTTATTAGCAAGCAGGAAAAAATGTATCATCAACAATTTAGAACAAAGTATGAAACTGTCATTATTTTATCTTTGAAAAGTTTGTTGCTTATAAGACTTCAGAACTGCAGCATGATATAATTAGATCATGTATTTAATTTGAACCAAGTAATGGTAGGAATATCATTTATGCAAATGTATAGCAACGTTTCTCAGCTGAACTTGAAGAGGTTGTTTTAAACATGATTGGTAACGAATCACTCATGCTAAAACATCCTACTGACAGCGATATTGTAGATAGCTTGTGCTACTTTCTGTCGAAAATAATTGCTGGCTGTTTTAATTTGTCGTGCGTCTTCTGTCTGTGTACCACTGTTAAGACAGCTAGCTTTAGAAAATACTGATACAGTCATAAATGAAACCTCGTCAAAAATACTGAAAAACTTGTCATGCACCAGTATAATTAAATGTTTACGACGCATTCCAGCAGTTCTATATTTCCATATGCTTTTAGTTGTGGGCTTGTGTTTTTATGCATTGATCAAGGTGAGACAACATTAAATTAGTGTATCCCATGCATCAGAGGAGCAGGTTGCTATGGCGAGAGAAACCAAAGACACCTTCAGTTTAAAGTTGCCCCTGGCTACGAGTCTCTCATCATGAGCAGCGACCACTGAAACAGCTGGATGCTATTCCCTGCTGTATATAATTCATTCAGGATTTTAGTGGAGACCTTTGTAGGAACTGGGCTGCCTTTACAGAATAGCCTTTCGGCAGGACTTCAGCAGAGGTAGGGCTGTGTGGTTTGAGTATGAAACAAACTGCCACAGATGTGAGGACAACTGCTAGAATGGAAAAGATGGGAGCCTCGGCGCTGTGGCTATGTGTGTTAACAGGAGCGGTGGGTGGACTGCCTCTGACTCCTGGGGACATCACACTTAATCAGCCACACTCGTCTTGGTGTTACGTCATGGCTTTCATCGCTCAGAATTCAATGGCTCTGGTGGCTCTCTGCAGGGAATTCTAAAACGTCCACTCTCACATGGATCCAGCCATCTGCGACCAGGCAAATCAATTTACACTTGGAAGTTTAATGAAAACTTTGGGGGTGCAGGTTCATTGCATTGCCTAAAAAATGCTTTTTGCTTTCCTTGGGTTATAAACATGAATCTTTGCCTTTAAAGACCATAAGGTAATTTTCTGGACTATCCTTATAAGTAGTGATAGGACAAATGAGGCTTCAAAACCCATGGCAGGTGGGAGTATCTCAAACTACCAACCACCACAAGTTTTGAAGCTCCATTTGTCCCATTACTACTTTTAATGCAAGTGAATCAGGAACCCATCTTACCAATCTATTACTTACTATCATGATCCAATTCTACTTGTTTCCCTTAGCTACTTAAAGCTTAATAGCCTTCAATGGCTACATTATGTTTCCTGTCGATGTCTCAGGTTTACTTTAAATTATATTTTCAAATACATTTGTAAAAATTCTGGCAAGGAAAATACATTTGTGGAATGAGTAAATTCGATTTGACAGCTATAATGCAAAGATGTCTTTCCCTCCCAATCAAACCTGGCTCTTTTGGGTTTTAGATGTTAGCATGGTTCTAAAGGTAGTATATACATCACAGTACATTTTTTTACAATGATGCATTTTTCCATGCCTACAAACAGAGTGGAGAACTTGGGAACTTGGATGTGGAAAATGCAGTGGGTGAAAATCAATAGTGTAATGGCTTTGTCCTAACTCCCACCCTGCCGAAAATTAAAACTGAGCACATAAAAAAAGAGTAAAAAAAAAAAAAAACAGTAAATATCAAAAACATATCGAAAGTATTTGTAGGATTTACAAAGCCACGAAGTAAGTGCTCATGTATGTAGGAGAACCCAGAAGCTGTAAAAACATGTAGGTTGAAGTTTAATGTGGGTGGAGAATAGTAGCAGAGGGTTTTTAGTGTATCTTACAGAATGGCTGGCCCAAATGACAGCGATATGAGGGTTGTGAGTTCTAGCCCTTTAGTCAGAGGTCCTGATGATGTGGGCTGTGCAGACTATGATGTTGTGGGTAGGTATTCTGGCAACATGGTTCTGAAACCTTGGTGGTGGCCATATGTTTTTGCTAAGACTTTCAGATGAGCTTAGATAACCAAGTTCTAGTGAAGAAATAAGCAATATGTGCAGGGAAAGTTGGCTTGCAGTTGAGTGCAATGTGTTCTTGAGAGTTCTTGCTAATGCCGCGGTTGTATCATCCCAAGTAGTGGTGAGTTCATGCTGATTTGGGGCCCATGCTGGGATGAGGAATATCTCAGTCTTGGACAGATGACTGTCAGCCAATCAGATGGTGTCTTTGGCTGTATGAAGGATGCAGGAAGAAACCCATGAGTCACATGGCAGAAAAAAGTGAGAGTAGAGATGACTGTCACCTGTCACCAGACAGAGCAGCTTCTGGGTTTAGTTGTGGGCATTTTATTATTATTATGTTCATCGCTTTTAAATAATGGATCCATTAAGTATATAAATATTAATATATGCACGCCTCTTCCAAATGCAGATACTACACTTCAGAAGTTGTTGCCAGCTATGACAGTTTCTGAATTAATTATTATACTTTATCGCCATTAAGTCAGTGAAAGCCAGACACACCTGTCCACATACATGCACACAGATATTGTTTACACGCCTATACCAAAACAATTGTTTACGACAACTTTAGCTTTCAGGAAGTTGTTCACTTTTTTTTACAGATGTGTTTTGTGGCTAGCAACAGATACGATAAGTATAGGCATAGGCAGTGAAGCATGCAATAGGCAGTGAAGCATGCAGTGCTGGTACAGGCACTTGAGGGACAACTGGTTCATGGGGCGTGGTTGAAACAAACAATGCTGATGGGTAGAATGGGTTGAAGTATGCAGTGCTGGCATAGGCAGTGAAGCATGCAGTGCTGGCATAGGTAGTTGGGGGGCATATGCACTTGGGGCACAGTTGAAGCAAGCAGTGCTGGTATAGGCAGTAATGCATGCATTGCTAACATAGACACTAGAGGGGCAATTAGCACATGGGGCATGATTAAAGTAAGCAGTGCTGGGGACTGCCTAAGCCAACACTACATGCTTCAACCCAAAAAATCAAACAAAGCTCATAGTGTTTTTTGATTGTCAAAACTGCTTTTGCTTTCTACTTTACTCAAGGGTGTATGTTGTCCTTGTTGGTACTGTGTGCTTGAACCCGCCCATAACCGCTTGTGGTTATACTGTCGTGATTATTTTTATCTTAAGGGGTCCTTGATATGAGTCATTTTTGAAAAGCATTACATAATGAGCGTTCATAAGTGACTGCTGCTGCTGACATCAGCCTGTAGTTTCTGGCCGACGGGTTAAAGTCAGAATCACTTAGTAGCTCAGCAGCCCGGGCCCTTCAAGCTCCAACATAATCAGTAGTCTTGCACTCTGGCAGGGGTACATCTCTGTTCAAACTGAAACTCCGGGAGCCTTCAGGGAAGGTTGACACCTGTTCCTAACACCCCTCTGGCTGCCTGGAGTGATGCGATGAGTCAGCGGCCTGGCCCAGCTGCACCCACTCCTTACCTCCCCCTCCTCTCCTCAGTTGGGTCCCCACTTTGCCGACACCATTGAGCCATATTGCCTCCCATCCACAGACTGGAGGGGAATCTGAACACTTGAGAAGGATTTTGTGTCCAATTCCTCCAATATCCTGTTCCTAATCAGAGCAATGATGAGCTGGTGGTGCTCTATAGTTAAGTGAGTGGCATGAGAATGTTGCAAGGATTCGGAGAAACAGGTCTTGAGTATGGGATCGTGACCACCATTAGGCAAGAGTGATCCCCTTAGGCCTAGCTCAGCTTTCAGTGATATTCTTCAGATTGACTATTTTTATTAACATTTAGGAGCATCTCTTCTTCTTACTAGTGTGTTTAGAGGGTTATTTTTAGTGGTGTTTTAGATTTGATGGGAGAAATATTGTCTTCATCAGAAATAGTCATTTATTTTAAACTTTTACAGTAAAACTACATAAAACATTTTTTTTTACAAATACACTGTTATTTATTTTATGTAGCTACTGTTCTGGCCATGCCCCCTAATGTCCCAACCCCCCAGTTAAATGTTGTAGTGGGTATATTTATAAAGATAAACCGTGTTTCGCTGTGTGCTGTTTGGTGTTGAACTGCTCTCATACGCTAAGGTACACTTGATGTATGTATACCATAAGTGTTGTATTGGATCCATAAGGACGGTGCAGGATTTCATGCATTTTAAAGTATGTCAGTGCTTTTTTGTTGTTTCTCCACTGCAAACCATGCTGACCGCATGCGTCTCACATGTGCAGGCCATCATAAACAGCACCATCACTCCCAACATGACTTTCACCAAGACGTCACAGAAGTTCGGCCAGTGGGCAGACAGCCGGGCCAACACCGTTTACGGCCTGGGCTTCTCCTCTGAGAACCATCTGCTGAAGGTGGGTGGCCTCCCTCCGTGCTCCCATGAGCAAGACCTCCGGGTTCCTCGCCACGTGGGAAGCTGACTACCCCGGCCCCCCGGTCCCCCGCCCTGTTACGTTATGATTCATCGCCTGGGTGAATGGAGGTGGATATCAGTGGCTCCTCTCTCTCGCACTTTCTAAGAATCAAGACTTATGCAAGCGCGCCCACGGCCGCATGCACATCCATCAGCCCCGACTCTGCCTGCTCCCCAGCCTCATGCGGCATGCGCAGGCAGGCAGCGGCCGAAAATAGAAACGTGTTTAATTTTCACACCCAGCTCTTTGGCTTCAGCTTATCATTTTCATATGACTTTTCCAAAAAATAATATGGAGCTTTAAATGTTAACCCAGCCATGTAACAATGGTAATGTCGCACTCACCTTCCATTTCGTATTTCACACCTACTGACAAAAGCTATAAACTTTAGATATTAGGTTATAGAGCTTTATTTATCATTTCGTTTGCCTGAGTCTCGTTTCCATGGTGATTGGCCTGCAGTTTTGCATCTTGTACACAACATTCCTATGGATGGCTGTTAGTGTGAACTAAACACATATTAAAAAATTTGTAGGATGATTGTACTCTAGCTATTCATATGTAAGATGAAAAATGTTATTGTACGTCACAATTTTTTTGACTATTGTTCAGATACATTTAGCTAGAATACTGGGTCATGTGACCTACCCCCCCCCCCCCCCCCCCCCCCCCCCCCCCCCCCTTCGGCGGCCCGCGCGGGGGGGGGCGGATGAAGAACGTTAGCGGTGGCCTTTCTTGCGGTGTGCGCTT
>JAACJT020000095.1:7929662-7941772 GCA_009936485.2 Gymnarchus niloticus | reverse complement strand
CATTCCAGGTTCCTATGCAGTGCTGTTCTTTGCAGCATCGGACTTTCCCTTCGCTACCAGACACATCCACAACTGAGCGTCCTTTCGGCTTTGGGCCAGCCGCTTCACTCTGTCTGGCGTTACTTGTACTTGCCCTCCACTCTTCCCCAGTAGCATTTTGGACACCTTCCGACCTGAGGGCCTCATCTTCCAGTGTCATAATTTGTAGCCTTTTGATACTGTCCATGGAGTTTTCTTGGATACAAGGATACTGGAGTGGGTTGCCATTTCCTTTTCCAGGGATCACTTTGGTCTGAGTTCTCCGCTACGACCTGCCCGTCTTGGGTGGCCCTACACGGCTTAGCTTATAGTTTCACTGAACTACGCAAGCCCCTTCGCCACGACAAGGCAGTCATCCATTGAAGGGGAAGACAATCATACCAGTACTTGAATCAGTGTGTACACATTAAACTAAGTATGCTGCGCACTGTGGAGCCGTTGATAAATATTTGTATGTCTGGGAGCATGATGGCTGCTTTGGTCTGCCCTTGTCCGGTCCTCATCGTCCTTTGGAGGTATAAACAGCAGGTGACTTTAGAGTATACACACTACTTCACTAAACTCCTAAAGTTAGCCCAACCACTGGATATCAGTGAGGCCCAACATTTAAATAAGCTGTTAACGTTCAACTGTTACCAGGTTGGGAGTTCAGGAGATAACATCCAACCATTTCCCTAACTGCTTAAGCCTATTCAGGGACTTTGTCAGTAAACGTTCAGCTTAAGGCAGGGTATACCCTGGACAGGGTGCCAACCCATCACAGGGCATGATCTCACACACACACAGCTTGGCCACACTAAATAGCCTACAACATCTACTGGGAGAACATGTAATCTCCACACACACAGGATTTGAACCCCAAATCCAGGAGGCACCAAGCTACAGTACTAACAACTGAACCACTATGCCCTCTTCAAATAGCATAACCATTTTAATTATAGACCACGTAATTATTGGGGCCTGAACAAAAGTAATTTTTTACCTGAATTTTTATGTGTTGGTTGTGGTAAATGTTGGTTTTTCAATTATAATTCTTTCCAAATTTTTTTTTCTGATTTTTGCTTTTCCATTTGTGAGGTGCTTTTCCTGTTCAGATGTTTGTTACATTATCCATTGTTACGCAGGGTTTTTATAGGTTGACAAAGCAATCCATTTTTAATTAATTTATGAAACCCTTCAGCTGGGATATACAGGTTGAACTGTTATCCGGAGTCTTCAGAAAATTGTTTTTCCTCTTTTCTGACAGTGATTACTGAAAGTGAATTTCAATACATTTCCAATGAAAATATTCATCCCTTCAATATTCAAATATTCATCCCATGCACTAATCCAGCCTGAAGTCTGTCCTTTGCAAGCACAGGGTACGAGGCAGGGGAACACCCTGAATGGGATACAGCTTGAGAATAAATGATTATATACATTGAAGTATACACTCCTTGTAAGGTAGCTACATTTTAAAATATATACTGTCATGCCCTTCCAGACCACCACTAGAGGGCGTTCCCCCATCTACCCTCCATCTCTCTCCACCAGTTCCTCATTTCTGTAATCGCTGGTTTATTTGTCCCCTATGGTACTAGCCTACCCTGTTGAGTCATAGAACCTCCTGTACCCTGTTTTCTGTGCCCGTCTCAACAATCCTGAGTAAAATCCTTGTCTACCCCACACTCCATCTCTAGAGTTTTCCACGATCGGACCCCACAGCCCCAATCTCTCAGCATCACATATAAAGCCACATTTTTACATCATCTGGCATTGCTGACCAATACCTGAAAATCAAACTTAATTATTTTCTGCAGTTCCACACACTGTCCAACACAGAGTAGCAAAACAGACATTTTCGAAACTGTGCTGTTTTTTGTAAAACATTTTTCTGTCCTTCTGTCTAGCTGTCCGTTTGTCTGTTCGCCCATCCTGTCTGTTCCTTTAGGTGTTCTCAATGAGTAATTTTACATAACAGTCTCTCAACTATAGATGAAATTTTACCTCAATGAATTTCAAGTTAATGCATTGGTGTACCTATGGTCCAACCATTAGACTAAGAAGAGGTAGATTGGTTTGAAACTTAAGGAAATTAACGCTGTCCATGCTGATGGAACAGCCTGATGCAGCTTGTTTCTGGCGTCAGGGTGTGAGAACCGAACACATCTGAAAACAAGACTGGGCAAGCTGTTTTGTGCCTGGAACTTTGCTGTGAGAAACTATTTCAGCTAACAGCAGACAGAAGGAGCAGTCTAGCATAACTCTTACCCGGTCATGTTTGATTCTCCACATTTGATGGCTCTCCAATCTGCCTTCACCTTAGAATTTAACGTGATTTTTTTTTCTATCCAGAGCATGTTGCCTGTATCACCGTCACATCAGCAGAGAGGCGAATCCAAAATCATGTTTTTTTGTATTCCAACGTGTTATCTTGCGTTCCCTCTGAAAGACTCTCTCTGGAGTACTGTCCTTGCTGTTAACATATTAAGACTCATAACCGAGGTGACCAAGGACTACTGTAGCTGTTTCATCGAGCTGTGACAGTAAATGATGTCAGCATATGGGAAGATGAAGTATTTAATCAAGAAAACTGCTACATTAATCTACTGACTTGACTTTGTCTGTGTCCTTGCTCTGTGGCATCCCTTTCTACAAGTGCTACCATTTGTATTTATTCGTTTTAACTTTCTCTGCAAAAACTTTCATAAAATTAAAAATTTCATGCCAGCGCATTGCAGAAATATAAATATTCCATAACATCCAATGTAGATCAGCACAAAATAAAGGAAACAATTATTCCAGTATTTAAACTCACATAATTGTAGTTGATGATATCTAGCCTCATAATTTCATGCAATAAATATATTTTTAGAAGTAAAAATGGAGGCTTGTAGGAAGAAAAGCAATATCTTCTTACCCACCTTTATCAAATTGTCATAAAACAGATCTCTAACAAACAGGAAACAGCAGGTTATAGCTACATAGTAAAACCAAAACCTAAAGCTAACAATGGAATGCGTAGAACTAAGACAAAAGGAAAAACTATGTTTTACTATAATAAATGCATAGTTCCTCTTATTTGCAACCCAACAGGCCATGGGGGTAGGCTACTCCAAAATTCAAATAAAATAATGGTGAAATATTTTGGCTTAAAATTATTAGGGTAGGGATTTAACTAGTTTTTAAGCTTTCAATCAAATGCCCATTTCTGCTGATGGATAACTTCTAGCCAGAGATGTCTGCGTGCGTATTGACGTGTCATGTCTGTACACAATAATTGTTGGTAAAATAAAATACAGTATGCTGTAAAAGTCTTAGGAAGACTGAAAAATGTTTAATACCATTTATCTGAGCAGTAACATATATTTGCTCAGAATGAAAAAAAAAAACACACAATTTAACATTAACTATATGCAAATAAACAGTAATACAGTAAAAAATAATCTCTTCTGGTATCCAAAATGTTACTGATATCTGGTTGGATGGCTAGAAAAAAACAACTTTGGTTCCCAGACCACTCCTTGAGACCAGCCCAGCCATTCCACGTATTTCTTAAATATCATCCTTCACTCACTTAATTAGTTCAGTTAATTAGGCAATTAATTTTACAAGGTATTGATTAGCCAAGCAAGGTTCAGACATGATTGAGTTCAAGAAACACTTGGGTATATAGGTTACGAATTGCAAATTCTTTGGTGAATTGAGGAGGTGTTTTGGAATATGTCAGCTGAGTTTCACACCAAGATAAACACAATATAAAAATAAGTTTCTTTGCCCTTTGAACACTTTTGTAAATGTTACAAAATAATTTCTTGACTTTTACTGTGGGGGGGAATAAACTCAGAAGTCCATGAAAACCAGTCAGTGAGCAAAATCCACTTTTATAACAAGAACATTAGCATTGTGATAAACAGAAGGTAATTCAATGAATTGTAAGTAGAATTCATTTACTTTTTTTAAAATAAAGCAAGCACAAGTGATCAAGAATACTATTATTATGGTAACTTAGTGTCATATACTAATGAAATATTTTATTAAACATTTTAATTATTGATGTTGGACCACTTCAGTGTTAAATTCAGAATTAATTAAATGTATTATCAATTCTAAATTAGACGCATTGAAATAAAAATTGATCTGATAAGTATAAAAAAAGAAAAATTGTACAGATGCAAATATATTTGTACTACATTAACTGAAGTAATTTTATTGTTTGGCAGCATGTATATATTTATTGGAAATGTTCAATTTTAATCATAGACAGTGATCATTCTGGATTATCGTGGCAAATGTTGTTTTTAAGATCCTTGATTATAAATCAAAATGGACAAAGCCCACCCCCATCAAAGTGTACCATATTTAAATCTGGCAAAGGAGTATTCTTACTAATAAGCCTTGATTTATGCACCTAGAATTGATAGATGGGAAGATATTATGCTTTATTTAAAGTTTCTCCTAATCGGCTTAAAATTGCACAGAAAAGGCTGGAAGTTTAAAAAGTTTGTTCTACTGGAATATTACATAGTAAACAATGTAATATATTACTTTATGTTCTGCCTCAACACCCATTGTTACCCAATGCCTTTGGGGTAACAGATTAAAATTTAAGCAAGTTTTCATGTTCTCTGCATTGTGAGGCACTTTCCCCAAAAACTCCAATTATGGCTTTAAGAAAACTTCAATGTCTCAGGAATGTATAAAGACATAAAAACAAGGCAGCTTTGTAGTTATGAGACTTAAAAATTGACAATTTAAAAAAGGCATTTTTGAAAATAGCAAGAAGAGAAAAATTGTAGGGATGAAAAAAAACAATTTGCCTGCTTATAAATCAGGTTTAAGTGTTTTGTTACCACATCCCAAATTGTATAAAAAAGAACATATCTAAGGGCAAAAATAAGAAGTGAGAAAATAGCACCCTTTGAAAACAAAAAAAAATAAAAATTAACTTGAGGGAGGCATTAAATCAAAAGATGTCAGCTATTACGTCAATAGTTTTGTCCAATAGGTGTCCTATAACTTTTGTTTGGGAGATTTTTTGGCTCTATGTAGCAAATCAAATTAAAGTAGAGAACCAAACATGTATTGTAGCATTGCTGAATGTGGTATGTAGTGGTCATTGCTCAAGTATATTTTTTAGAATAAATGGGCTTCACCATCCCAACCAGTGTCTAAAACAACCTTGAGCCATATGCTGCCTGTGACAGGGTCCAGACCCCCACAACCATAATAAGGAAAAGCAGTTCAAGGATGGATGGATGGATGGATGGAAAACCAAAGGTGATGTACAGAAAGTCCTTCAAGAAATTTCAGACCAACTTTCAGGGCCTTCTGCTACTCAGATAAACAGAATACTTGACCAGTTACTGTAGACATAGCCATTGAAATTATTTACCTTGATTGCAATCCTCGCTTGAGCATACATGCAAGAAAGAGTACCAACACTTTCAGTCATAAACACATAACCTAATTTTACCTTCCATAACTGCTTATCCAGGACAGGGCTGTGATGAGAAAGGACCCTAACTGGGAAGACCAGAGCATGAGGTAGCGCACGCTGTGGATGTGCCAGACCATCACAAAGCAAACAACATAGCTTACCTAAACAGTACCTTTCTAGACTGTGGGAGGAGACTCACATAAAAAGTACACACAGAGCTAGACATGGGTTTCATATCCGCAAGCAAGGAGGTGTGACGTTAACCGCTAAGCTAATTCTACAGCACATTTCTATCATCTTTCTAGGTAGCATTTAGCATTGTGGTAAAAGGGAATTTTCATAACGAACTTAGATGAAGTGCATTTTATTTTTCACCAAAGAATGAACATTGTGACTCTCATTACAGTGAACAGGAGAAACTGCTTATAATGTCCCCTTTTGAGGACACAGACATAAACCAAAAGCTTACCAGTTTCAGCCCTTGGAGGAGGATGTTGGCCATGATTCTGTCAGTGGATTTTGCTGGTAAATATCCAATAGTATATATGAATGTAGATTTTCTGTAAGGTGCGCTGGATAAATGCATGTATCTGCTGTTCAAACATAATAGTCGTTTCTACGCTTGAAAAGCCATCTGCTGGTATATAATTTCATGTGCATAAAATATTTTCAGTAAATCAAGAAGCTCGTTTAGTTGAAATAGATATCAAACCTAAATTGATTTTGTGAGGAATTCATAAATGGTGGAAAATATATATTCACTGTGCATATAATGATTTTTCCTTCGCCATATTTTTCTCCTTTGCAATTTTCTCTCTTCCCTCTGAGTGATAAAGCCTGTTTTCTATCTATGGGCAGAAATTTAGTAAAAACAAATTACACCTCATAGAGAGTGTACACAGTAACATAATCTGGGTAGTCAGCTTGACATTGTCCCAAAAGTGTACTGGAATTCGGGTGCTCACAATGCGACACTAATGAAAATTGAATTTGAAGGATATATCTTCAGAACGTTGACTATGAAAATGGATATCTTCTGGAGAAACTGGCACACATGTCATTATGATCAGAGTCATACATGCACGGTTTCCCAAGTACAGCCTTGCATCACTCACAGAGTGCATTTTGCACAAATGATTGTTTAGATTTCATAGTTTAAAGAGTGGCATCACAGTTATGAAGATTTAATAATATGTATCAGAGACTTCATAAAACCTTTTGCGTGACTCCACATCATCCATCCATCCATACATCCATCTGCCCATAAGTAATTGATTGCTATTGTTATTGTAATCAAACAATACAAAATGAATATTATAAAATTAATGTATCGCAGTATAGTTATTATATTATTCTGCAAATCACAAATAAAAGAATACCATAATTGCAAGTAGCTTATATACATATATAATTATTGTTGTATATCTAATAATTACCACAGTTACAGAAGTAGACTTGGCAGATATTGGTCTGCATGATAAAAACTGATGATGATGATGTCTATTATGATGAAGAGGAGTTATCTTTGGCTCATTTATAAGGGGCCCTGTAGACAATATTTAAACAAAAAGGTTAATTTATTATGCCTATAGAGTTGTTAAAAACATCCTTATGTATAGATTCTTTGTTTCTGCATTATTCGCACAGCTCTCTTAAAGAGGCAGCTTCTCAACAGGAGCATACAGTAGGTACACTTTCTTTACTCTTAGTCTCATTGTCCTCAGTGCATCCTTGTACCTGAGAAGGGTCACATTCTGGCATAGATGCATGTAGTGCAGGGTGCTCATTCAGGCAAACATCTGTTCATTCATTTTCTATAATCACATATCCATTGTTCTGGCATCCCATCCGGAGTGTACCCTAGCCATATGCCCTATGCTGCCTGGGATAGGCCCTCCTTTGACCCTTACTAGGGTAGGTGGTTTGAAGATGAATGGATGGATGGATGGCTGACTTTTACAGTGCAGGCTCACAAGATCGTGGAGCCTATCCTGGGAAGCTCAGGGCACAGTACATTATGAAGAGAATGTCAGCTCATCACAAATAATTCTTTGTTTTGAGGTTAAAGCGTATGATAAAATCAAGCACTCTGGTTAATTACATACTCTTCGAGTATAATAACAATACATTGCAAATACTTGTAACTACATGCCTAAGGAAAATATGAAAGCAAAGAACCTGTTTTCTTGGACTCACAAGATGAAAGGTGCCCCATTACATGTGTGACTCTGCCGTAGCTTGTTGTCAAAATGCACCTTTATCCATATCTCTGCCCATCGCTGAGGGCAAACATGAGAGCTGATGACTGAACAACTCGGGATGATATTTAGAGGGAATGAAAATGATGAGCCTACTCCATTCTTTATGACACTGTGTCCTCACCAACTAACAGAAGAAAAACAGCATTGAAATATCACCACTCACTCTCATCCAGGCAAAACAAATTCATGTAATAGCCTGAAATTAACGACAGGACTATTTCTAAACCACCTTAAAGTATTGCAGGCTTCAAACATATCTAGCCACTAAGGTGCTGGCCTACCAACTTATTCGGAGACTTTTGTGGAAGGGAGATATCTTATAAATCTACTCGTTAAATCTTTTTATGAAAGTATTTCCTTAATACTATTTTAAATAAAAAATAACATTTATAAATGTGATGAGCACTCCAGGCCATGCAAGGTTATGAATACAGTTACATCTAAAGGGTGACTCGTACCGCAGGTGTACGTCATGCCTTTGAATCACCTTTAGCTACCTAATATCTTGGGTTTTATGACTTTAATAATGGTAATGTCTGCTTGAAGGTAGTTTCATGGCTTAATATCTGAAGAGAAAGTGTATGGACCACCTGGCAGACTCCCAGAAAATATGTCATAGCAGACCTTCGGACAGTGATTGCACTCCCTCCATTTTTCCGTTTTAATTTTTGTGGCTCTTAGCTGTGAAGAGGGTTGGCTGAGGCCACGGCTGGAAGTGGAATACATTTTCCTGCCCCTACAACTCTCTGATTCCCAGCCAGCGCTGATCACCGAACTCTGACGTCAGACTTTTCTCTTGGGGTAGGGTGGTGAGAGGGCAAACAGAGCTTTAGAGGGACCCTGCTGTTGCAAAGTCATTTACAGCCATTCCTTCTTTAACAAAACATACTGGGGCCGTTGTATATTTTCACACAAAACACATTATCGGTTTCTTGTGGTGATGTGACGGCCTTAAAAAAATAATGTTATGTTCTGTGGTGAAATATAACAACCAATTCACTTACCTGCTCAGAAATTTTTCATGCTATTGAATTTCATTTAAGTATTCTACTGAAGAGAGTATATCTTAATACTGGTATAATGCTGTATTGTTGCTTTAAGACACGACTGAACGTAGTCATGACCTTGTAGATGAATAACCAGAAAAAGTCAGTGCGAATGTAAAAAGGAAATGAAAGGTACTTGAACAGTCTGTCTTGAAAGAATCTCATGAAACATTCCAGAAAACCAAAAACAAGCTCCACCAGCGAGGTTCATTTCAGGAGTGCAACAAGAATGGTGTCATTTGACAGCTTACAAAAAATAGATAGAAAGCCATGTAAACAATGTAAGGACACAGCCATGAACGTGCCTTTGGGACGCCTGAAGAACTGGACAGAAGGCAGAAAGTTTTGGATGCATGCTGACTGCATGATCACTAGTACTTAACAACGACTTGATAATGATGAGAATGTAATACAAATAGTGATTGCACTTATTACTTATAATATTATTAGTTTTATGAGCTGGAGTAATCATGCAAAGACAGAATAATTGCATGTAAATTAATTATAAAATGGAGTAGTGGCCTCCCGCCTATATGGTTGTGGGTTCGATTTCCACCCCGAGCTCAGTGTGTGGAGTATGCATTTCCTCTCTGTGTCCATGTGGGCTTCATCCAGGTACTCATGTCCTGTGTTTCCCGGGAAAGGCACTAGACATTAACGGACTGAGGTCCTTTAAGTCTTCTACTTCAGATTCTAGCTGGTTCTAGTCTTTGTCCTTTCCGGGGTTAATTTGAATGTCTATTTATTTGTAAAAGGCCAACCAATATAGCATCTCGGCTATGTTGTACTTTTCCAGCTGCTCTATATTCTGTCCACTCATGGTTTTCCTTTCTAATGCTATCTTGCTACTTCTGATGCTGCATTCACACGTCATGAAAGGAAATGCTACACTGTAACTACACAAGCCCATGAGGCACACTAAATAATTGCTGAGATCTTAATGCATTTACCATTGATGAAATATGCAAAGAACACTGAAGACTTGGAAGACTCTGTAGCACTACTGTCAGGGGTCTATAGTAGCAATTTGTACTCTTTGGTTAAATGCATCTCACATATATATGGCTTTATTTTGTTTCCTCCCCAGATTCCATTACCCTATCCACATCTTGCTGCAATGCCTTGTCCATCAAAGCAAACTGGGCTTTGCAAGTACAAAACCAGCCAAGCCTCTGCGGGGACCCGGGACACAGGGGACAATGTGGGCTGGTGTGGTGGCATTTGTGACAGCGCCTCGGGGATTTCGCTCTGCCCTCATTAACACCATGCCTCTGGGTCTTGAGGTATCCTTCTTCCCACCAAAGAGAGAAAGGTAACCCCTGCCATCTGCTGGCTGCTATTACAACCAAAACCCTGGCACTTGATGGCTGTTATTATAAACATGCCTGCGATCATTTCTTTGTTCTTTTTGATTTTTTTTTTTTTTTTTTCCAGACTGGGCATGTGCTGAAATTTCTGCAAAATTATCTTTGTAACATAAAGTATGCCAAAACGGCATCATACAACCATAGATTTAATTTGACATCAGGGGTGTTCACATGGACTGCTTTTCCAGTAACAAACTACACTTTTGATTGACAGGCCGAGTATGATTTTGACATTAAATATAAAGGTGCATTCTCATTTGATTGTACCTACGTTTGCATATAAAAATGCTTGCTGAGGTGCTTGAATTATAAAATAATCATCCATCCATCTACCAACAAATATAGACATGCAGCTATGCTGAATTATCTAAATTATCCATCCTGTATGACTGTGAGTGTGTGTATGTGTCCAATGATGGACTGCTAACCTGGCCAGGATCTACCCCAACCTTGTGCTCAAGGATACCTGGAATAGGCTCCAGGCACTCCCACAACCCTGACCAGAATAAATGGTTAGAAGATGGATGGATGGATGACATTGTGTATCATGGGTGTTGCCTGGGTATAGGGAGTGTGTTTATACTTAAAACATTTACTTGTACTTACAATGCAGTTTTCTACGGAAAGTTTGATACTGACTCCCCTGGTACGTGTACGTTTTTAACTTATTAATTAGACAGCTTAGAACACTATAAACATGGTCTCATTCTACTAAGCTCTCATGATCTGCCCAACTTCGTTAATCTGTTCATGCGTCAGTTATTTCTGACCTCTTGCCAATTAGCAGCAGTGATGTAACCCCTGGAAATTAATTAGAATTCTGTGGCGTAACGTAAAACTGCCGAATGAATGAACCATACTTGCAGAGTGCTAGAAGGAGTGTCCATTAGCATGCAATATAATATCGATCCACCTTTATCAGAGGCTGGGGATGCCCTCAGGCGAAGGTCAGTTTGGTTTCATACTCAAACTACTACAAAGACTGAAATTCACACATGCCCATACAATTCTGATTTTCACAGGACTATGTCATCCTCTCGTCCCTTCACCTACATTTGTCAGTGACACGCCTGAGGACACATATCGAAACGTACAGAAATATACAAGCATATATACCATAATTCAGTTTACAATACAGCTGGCAACCTTGGTTTTACACAGATGCTGTGCCACACTATAAAAGTCTACCATCGCCGTGTTTTGCCCAGCTGGGCAGTTAGAGATGTACTGGGGCAGCTGTTCTGTCTCCTGATTCAGCAGAGGGTGCCCTAATCCAAAAGAAAAGCATTCAGACCACAGGCCAGCAGGTCTAAATAAAAGAAAAAGAGCAGCTAAACATTCCTGACCTTCAGTTATGAGAACAAAACCCAAAACAGGGCATTTCATCCGCATTATCTGTTTTATCTGGCTCAACTGGTCCACAGAGGTACACTTAGCATTGTTTTTCTGTCTGTAAGGACATTTCAGTGCTGATGTAAATAAAAATGCTATGAAAAATCAGGCCCATTCAGCAAACATGTAAACTAGTTCAGGTATTTCTAAAAATGGTTTTATTCTCACACCCTGTCTCCAGTTCTGTTGCCTTTTTATATATTTTTACTACTTATTTGGTTGGTATATATTAAGACACTCACCAGGCACTTCTTTAGATACACCTTGCTAGTGCCGCCTCCCTTTGCCTTCAGAAATGCCTTAATACTTTGTGGCACAGATTCAACAAGATGCTTGGCTGTGGCATTTAAGTGATGTTTAATTCGGACTAAAAGGCTCAAAGTGTGCCAAGAAAATATCCCCACACCATTACACCGCTACCACCAGCCTGAATTGTTAATGCAAGGCAGGATGGATCCATGCTTTCATGCTGTTTCATGCTGTTGACTCATCAGGCCAGGTAACATTTTTCCAATCTTCCATTGTCATATCTTGGTGAGCCCATGTCCACTGTAGCCTGTTTCCTGTTCTTAGCTGACAGGAGTGA
>JAACJT020000095.1:7885397-7917435 GCA_009936485.2 Gymnarchus niloticus | reverse complement strand
TGTCAATTACGCAAGGTTTCCCTGCTCCCGCCCCCCAACCCCCCCCCCCCCCCCCAGAAGGCCCCCCAAGGGGGGAGGGGGGGGGGGGGGGGGGGGGGGGGGACGTTAAACTCAGAGGTCAGTCAGTGCTTATTACAGAATGACAGCCAACCGCGTCTCCAGTGGTCCACGTTGGTTACAGTATTCGGATTGGTTTAATGCGGCAGCATTGAATAACTAGTGTTCTGTGCTGGGAATCCCAGTATCATATCCAGTGGGAGAGTACAAGCCATCTCAACAAATCACTGAAAATGTAAGTGCAATGGTACCTCGAACTCTCTCTTAATATCAGCTTTTACAAGGAGTTGTGGTCTTGTTTAACAGCCTTTGTAGTCTCAATTATTCTGAAAACGTTTTAAACCATTTCATTAAAACATTAATACTGCAAAAAAAAAAAAACAACTTTAGTCCCACATACAGCATTTAACTGAGTAAATTAATTGACAGGTAAACATAAATCAAGCATGTATCTCAAAGAAAGTAGCTGGAACTGGTAAGATGTAATTTAAACTATAAAATACTCTCCCGTTCTGGAAAGCAACGAGTAGATCGTCTCTCTGAGTCAAGGCCACTGCTAGAGGACGAAACATACACAAATCAGAGACACAAATAAATTAGCATGCGTTATATAGATAAATTCAAAACAGATACATGACAGGTACAAAGAAGATATGGTGTGTAGCAAGTTAAGAAAGTCTAAGGTTTTTATGGGCAGGGGGTCCCTACCACATTTATGACATGAGAATTGGCTGACTATGCACATCAGTTTACAACTGATTACAAGGACCTGTTTGGCCAGGTCTGTGTTTTGATTGTATCCAAGCAGCAAGGCGTTCAAGGAATCTTGAAGAATGTACCCAAACTGAGCTCGTCTCCACCTTGCTTTGATATTCAGACATAGAACTCGACGCAGAAACAAGGTGAAAATTAAGGTCTTAAAAACCAATGAATCACAAAAGAATCAGTAAAGATGGGTACAAAAAAAAAAGAAAGATAAAACAAAGGAGAGAAATATATCAAACATGTCACTGAACGTAGTGTAAAAACTTCAGCCTTAGCCGGGTTTGACAGGCAGCAGCACTAAATCTCCACTGTTAACTTTTGCCTTTATGACACTTGATCTTAAACAAAAAAAAAAAAAGAAAGAAAATGGGTATAAATAATACGCAGTGCGATGCACCAACAAGGTCGTCAGTTGAGGCGGCACAGTTGAAACTGGCACCTCCTGGCAGCTCTTCCCTGGAATGCTGTGCTTCTAACAGGTCTGCCTCGGCTGTCAACTGGGACCGCGTGGATTGAAAACGTGAGAAAGGGTGTTCAAAACATGTTGGGTGGGGGAGAAATGTACATACTTCAATTCTAAACAAAACCACAGGACACAACTCCAAGGGCTGAGGTGTATAGATCCACGTGAGCTTTTGGACATGTAGTCGAAACGGTGTGTTTAATTTTTAAAGCTAAAAATAAAAAAAAAACGATACAACAAGGTCTGCTTGTAAGGCAAGCTTACAAACATGACTCCTGGGCTCAGCTCTCCCAGTCGGCACAGGGAAGGCCTTCATCCTCAGATTCAGACTCGGGCGAAGCCTCCTTGATGCGGCGCAGGGCCTCATGGATGCTGCGAGCAAGAGGGTCGGCGGCGTGGTGCAGCTCGGCCTGCGAGTCATGCACCTCCGGCTGCTGCACCTTCTTGAGTTTCACGCCTCGGCGGATCTGCGCCAGGATGTTGTCAGCGTCGTCCTCGCCGGGGTCGGGCCGCGACACGCGCAGCTCTGCCTTGCGTAGGCGGAAGCTGCCGCGCTTCAGGGAGGCCAGCACCTCGTCCATCGGGGAGCTCGCTGCGAGAAAGGTGGGGTCAGCCAAAACGAGGAATGAGACGACTGTCAACAGACCAACGCCCAACAGGAGACAATCAGCTGATGTGGGACCGGGAACAGAGGCACTGGGAATTAGGACTACATGGAGATAATACTGCACGAGTATCCATACCCATGACATCGGTCCTCAGAATCCATACCTCTCCTCCTCTGGGAGACCTCAGTGACTGCAGTCTTCTTCAGCTTCTTCCTTGCATTCACCAACTGGCTGCTGTCAAAGAAGCGGGCGGAGATGGGCCCGATGGCCTCCTGGGGAGCCTCCTTTGCCTTGTCCCCGGGCTTCCATGCAGGACTGCTCGGCCGGCCCTCGCTAGTTGCCTCCTTGTGAGCAGGTGGGGGTGGTGGTGGAGGAGGTGGCGGTGGGGGAGGTGGAGGTGAGGGCCTAGGGAAGGCAGGGGAAATACAGCCCGTGACTTCGCCTCCAGGTGGCAGGAGGATAGGGAGGGAGGTTGCACCTGGTTGAGCCTCGAGAGCAACAGCGCCCTCTGGAGGCAACGAAGTGCTTTCCCGTTGCTGAGCTGCAACAGCTGGGCAACCCACGAGCCCAGGAACCGTGCCGGTCTCCTCTGGCTGTATGTCAGCCGCCAGCTCCAGGGGCTGACCCGGGTCCACACTCCTCGTGGGGGTCCCTGTGCTTCTCTTCCGGCCATACGCTAACCGGACTCTCGTGGACTTCAGTACGACTTGACCGGGGTACCGCTACAAGAGAATTTAGTACAGAGAGGCACAGGGGCATGTTAACCCCCACCTGCATCTCCAGCACACAGCAGTCAAGAGCGAGACATCCGGCCAACTCTCACCTGCTTGAAGCTGCGTAGTCTGTCCAGCGTCGTCTGCCTTTCCTGGCGGACCTGAA
This sequence comes from Gymnarchus niloticus, assembly GCA_009936485.2. Taxonomy (NCBI): domain Eukaryota; kingdom Metazoa; phylum Chordata; class Actinopteri; order Osteoglossiformes; family Gymnarchidae; genus Gymnarchus; species Gymnarchus niloticus. Next base: position 7,914,663 of record JAACJT020000095.1, on the reverse strand, counting down.
TAGTCCGCCTCTCCTCCTCGGTCAGCTCTCTCTGTGAGAGAGGGAGAGATGGAGAAGCCCTGATGGTGAAGGCCACTCCGTATGGCTGTCAGGTCACCGTGACATTCAGATTCCATTCTCCTGAGGGACGGCCAGCTGCTCCGATAACAACGGTTTGGTAGAAGTTCTGGCCGAGATCTTTCACAATTTTTTCTGTTGTAAAATGACTGATTTATGCTGCAATGAAGGCATATTATATAACTATAGAATACTGTTCACTTTGCTTCCTAGACAGTGGGCTAAACACTGGTTTTGCAACCATGAAATAACAAACCAGGGCTCTTCCAATTACATCTTTAGAGGCGCTAGCTGATAGAGAACACTCAGTACATCCATTAAAGACATTTTTGCACTTCTGGCTCAAATTGCACAAGATGCTCCTGTGGATCCACATAGAGGAATTGAAATAATACCTTAAATGTGTGTCAAAGGAAAAAATTAATTACAAAAAAATAAGCTGACAAGTGGTGAAATTTCAAGGTGACTTTACAGTAAGGCAATAAAAAGGCTGAAATGCCCTTCCGAATTTATGCCACGCTACAGACATTCACGGTTTATTAATAAGTCAGCCATGTTGTAATTTGACATCAAAATATGGAAGGCCAGAAGAGGGTCTCCCATCACCACCGGCAGATGGTCAGTTCCCAGCTTTTATGTCCCTCCCATGTCCAGCGGGTTTTCTCCAGCAGTCCAAACACATGAAGTTAGGCTAAGTGGTGCCTCGATATTGTCCATAGTGTGTCATGTGGAGCCTGTGATAGACTAGCATACCGTCCAGGGTGTTCCAGCGTCCTGTACAGCCAGGGATAGGTTCCATGCCCAACCCACAGCCCTGTATTACGTAAAGATGGATAAGTGTGCAAGGACGTACCTGCTGCATGGCCTGCTGGGAGTTGTGGTCCTTTTGAGTGCCGTGATGATGCTGCATCTTTTCATTGTGATTAATAACACAGATATCCTGACAGAGAAGAGAGATCAGCATAAAACAGACATCAGGAATATATTCTAGGTGAACCAGAAAAGATAACAGTTTCCCAGAAGTCTCTGGCTTGCCAATGAGATGGTCTCAAAGTCAGTTTAGAAACTGGAGAGGAGCAGAACGCCAAGGCAGACCTGCGTTTCATTTGGGGAACACAGAAGTATGCATGACCCCAGAAAATGATCAAACAGGAAAAGCAGAGGTCGGCCATTTCTTCGCAATACGGTTCTAATACGAAAATGAGCCAAATCCAGCAGTTTTCATGGTAGTTTATCCGTTTCGTTTGAAATGAAGGTGAACCTCACTAGATACCAAACAACATAAAACCGTGCTACAAAAAATAATAGGTCATATCACCAGATTTAACAAAATTCCTCAAAAAAAAAAAAAAAAAAGTTACAAAACCCAGAATAGTAATGGACAAAATACATAAACTTGACATTCATCTACTGCTCCTCTCAGAAGACTAGGACAAACACAGAAGGTTATTACTACTTTACAGTCTACAGAATCCAGCTGAGTATTAATTATTCATTAGTGGACGCTGTGGTTGGTACAGAAGACAATATGTGAACAACATATCACACAATAATGTTTTCTAAATGTGAACTTGACTTCGTCGTTTTAAGTTAAACAGATCTAACATGATAATACAAGCTAACAGAAATATGGAACCGATGACGTCATCTTTGGACTCTGAACGGGGGTACGTTTACGACGGTTTGTCCGACACGGTCATAAATGTTCCACATTACATGGACCACATCTGACAGCCTTCCACTCTCAAATTAACTGAAATGATACAATAGAGAGCTCAAATACGTGGGCAATGAGAAACACTGAACTGTTAAGACTGGCAAAAATCAGGTCATAGTTTCAGGACTGGGGGAAAAAAATGATTTTAGCTGATTTTGGGATAAAAAGCGACGTCTATCCAGTGACACAGATGGCAGTAATTAAATACATTTGAGAGCATGTTAAAGTTATTCTGCGAAGAATATCAGAAACATACTTTGGAATTCTCATCCAAGTTTGAAAATAATAAAAATTGTCTCAGAAAAATTGCTGTGAGATGAGACATTAAACAACTGATCAAGGATGATTTCATTCAAAGAAAATGGAGAAGATGGGAGAAGAGATAAGCACTTTCAGAAAGGCTCTGTCCCCCAAGGCTTGTATTCCTATGCTACCAGCTGTGCTGACTGGGATCAGCAGCAAGAGAATAGATCAATATTTACGAGCATCTTAAAAGAGCGTACAACTACAAATATGTACAACTCTGAAGAATCTTTCACATTTGAACGTGCAGCAATGCACGGTGTTAACCCTACAGCTCTGCTCATGGCCATGACAAACAGGGCTATTCTCTGGCAAACCTTTTTGTTTCTGAGGTAGGATTTTTTGGCAGCGATGCGCCCCCTCCTGGCCTCCAGCTGTCGCGCCCTCTGCTGCAGCTTGAGCAGCTCATCCCTCCGCGGCTGCGCGGAGGCTGCCACGTCGTCGACAGCCAGCATGGCGTCCGTGCTCTCGTAGGTGTCGTAGTATACCACCTCGTCCTGCCTCTCTGTTGATGGACAGAGAGAGGAGAAATGTCATCAATCTGAAATTGCACTGCATAATTTAGGCTTTTACTCAACTCTAACAACACATCATCTTGGGAAATTTACTAATAAACATTATTAATCTTTTAATTGTACACTCAGTTCTGCATCCTAAGAGAAGCTAGCCAAGTACCACTTAACAGTGAGATCCAATAGAGCAGTATGACTACAGGACCAGCAGGATAAGGTCAGGTTAATATCAGCATGCCACTAGGGGGGCGCCCTGGCCAGCGAGGTGGGCTCACCGATCATTTGCCTCCTGACACTCTCCAGTTGTGCAGTCAGCAGCAGCTCCTCATAGCGCAGGACCTCCAACTGGATCTCGTAGAGCTGCAGCTGCAGCTCGTAGTACTGCGCCTCCAGCTGGTCGAGCCGCGCCATGGCGTCTTCGCCACCCCGCAGGCCCTGCATCTGTGAGCAGGTGGAGATGCAGCACATGGTCCAGTGGAACACCACCGCTCCTACGGTTTCGCATTCCGTTAGCCACCCCCAGCGGGGTCCAACGCAACTCCCCTCCTTCTGGGGAACTCCAGACAGGTCCCCACGATTTAGCGACTGAGCTATAGACAGTGTAGAGCAAAGCATTATGGGTACCTCATCCCGTAGTGTGTGCTTCCTCTGCTCCAGGCAGATCTCTTTGGCCCTCATGAGCTGAAGTGTCTCCTTAGATGTTGCATACTGCAGCTTCTCCATGCGCTCCACTGCTGCAGCCCATGCCGCCTTACCAAACTTTTTCTGATCTGCTCGCATGCGCTCGTACATGGCTGTGGACACACACACACACACACACACACACACTTAACAACTGCTCTGAGCCATTGAATAAGTACAGATGTTGGTAGAGGAACACATCGCTATGCCAATCACACAATACGCTAAGTGCTTTAGAGAAACAAATTCCGTTAAATGAAGCTATATCTGACACAAAAGCACAGTCACTGAAGACCGTTTCAAAAGCATTAGACTTTGCACACGATTCCTGCATCTCACGAGTATTCTAGATATAATCAGAAAAATACTTTATTCATTTGGGATCAAGTCATTGCAATCCATATCCAGTATAAACCATCGAGAAAAAAAACAAAAAAATAAAAAATGGACCAATGGGAGAAGTTTAAAAACGAGAATCAAATTCTGTAAGAGCCATTCATGTATGAATATATGTTTAATAAAATTATTTGTGTATTTCCTGATTTACAAATGGGTATGCATTAGTTTTGTTAGAATGTACCATTCCTATGTAAATTCACTTTAGTCGAGTTCTTTGTTAGCGGTCTTGGAGCAAGACAGTTTTCTGACCATGACTCTGATAACCGTGAAGTTTGTTTGTTACACTCCACTATATTTGTTGAAGTGTCAAAACATATTCATGGATTTTGTTTTTCCTCGCTTCAGCCAAAAGAAAACCAAATTTCATGTAGATGCAGCTACAGGTTTCCCTTCAAAGATTAGGCAGCTTAAAGTATTTAAAGTATTTAGCATTCAGAGTCAGGCTGCGCATCCCGAGGGAAAGCAATGATGGACTCATACAGACAGAAATGAGCATAATGTTGTTCCCTTTAAATCACTGTGCCTCTTGTAGCACCAGATGAATGAAAGTTCATCTAAAAATATTACACACACAAAATATATGATGCTTTTTTTTCCCCCCATAATCACCTCACTTAGAGGGGTGAAACAGATGTGGCCTTACTTGTAATATTGAAATCACTGAATTATAAAATACCAGGATACTTTCCTAAAAGTATACAGTTTATTAAAACTTTGAGGAAAGAAGTATTTACATGTAACCAAGTCATTATAAATCGTTCCTTTTGACTAAAGTGCAATTTTTTAAGACAAAAAAGTAAGCAAAATAAATCCATAGCAATATTTAGAGCAGAGATATAGCTGGAGACTGGCAGCCTTTATAAGTTTGTTATAAATGAATGGAGGTTGGCAGGATGGCCCCCAGGTCCCGCCCCCCCAGGTCCCGCCCTTCTTTGGCTTTACCTTTCTGTGCCCGTGCAGTGATCTCAAAATACTTGACAGTGAGTTCCTGTATGGACAGCACTGCAGCATGGGCTTTCTTCTGCCAGTCTGCATCCTCCTTCTTCAGACTCTCGATCCTGCGAGGCCCGAGGTAGTCATTCTCCATGGAGATCTAAAAAAGACGGCCACTGGTTAAATCGTTACTGTGGCCCAAGACCAGGCGTGTTACTACCGCTGTCACTCTAGTGCGTGATGCAAGCTTACGTATGAAACACATAAAGAGGCTGCCTCATTGCAAGATCAAATCAATATCTAAATCCTCAAATAAGCAGATGATTTCCTGCAATGTTGACGAAACGTTCAGGTTACATTGCCAGTTGAGTAGAAACTGAAGTGGACCAGTGCTACGATGCCACCGTTCAAGCGAGAGCATTCCACCGTCGTTACAGAGCGGCCTAACATTAGCGTCATTGTTCTACTGGGTAGGGTTTGGTTTAACTCAGCCAGGGTTTTCACGTTAATGCAAAGATAAGCTCCAGGTCCTTATGGTACGCTTGTTTTCCAGTGAAGCCCTCATCCCAAGAGACCGTAGCAGACTCCCCCTTCCGATTAAGCAAGGCCAGGCCTGCCAAAGAACAGACATCCTCCCAATCACTGCCATCATTACATGTCAGACATGACCTCACTGATGAGTTAGCACTCAAGCCTAAATGGGTATGAAAACCCAGAAACACCCATAACACAAGTTATATGTGAGCAAAAGTTTTCACCACTCGATGCTGGTGAACAAGGACTGCCCTCATTACTGAAATTAATACCAGCACAACAAAACAAAATCTTTAATTTATAATAGAAAATGACTAATTTATGGCAATGCTCAATCTGAGCATCAAACATCAAAGGCTCCTTTCATTTCCTATATACACCCAATTATTAAGTGGCTTCAAGCTGTTTAATCTCATTGCTCGTCTTCAGAGTAACTACCACCTGTGCTCCCCCCCACCCCATTTTTTGAGATCATAAAAATAGCCTGCACAAGATCCAGATGTGAGCGCAGTCAACGAGAAGCCCGACAACAATTAAAAATGTCATGTCTTGAAACTGAACATCCAGAATGGAGATGGATGACATTCATAATGAATTTCATTGGGTTATTGGTGCTTTAGCCACTCACTGGGTAAGATAATGACATCTATAAAATCGCACTACTGCGCCAAACGGGTGCGCGGCTCTAGCCGCCTCCTCCATCTGCTCCATTCAGAAGCATCACAGCGCTCTCTCCCTGCTTGCCGTTAGCACACACTGAGCGGCCACCTGTTTGCAGCTCACAAAGGCTAAACCGTTAGTGGCCTGCTGAAACAGGACAATAAGGGCCCAGTCCCGCATCTCCCACACAATCCCCTCAACGCGACTTCTACAGACCCAGGAGTGTGGGCTTGTAAACCTCCAGCACAAAGCAGATAGAAAACAGACAATAAAGAGAAGTATATTCAAATCCCAGTGCAAAACAAACATCAGGCAGCTCATTCCAAGAACCAAAAACCAGACAATGAGTGGACAGAATTGCAGGTGCCGCGGAGAAACAGGATTTTCCCGGTGAATTTGGCGTGCTACACAGCCTTTTCACCCATATTCCGGCCCTCACACAAAAACCCTTGTCTCAAGCGGCGGACAAGGAAAGCCCATGGAAGTTAACCAAGCAAGCTGGGTCACCAGTCAGAGCAGACTTATAGTACTACAACCCATCCAAGTCCCTCAAAGTGTTTTTCAGTGATGTGCTCTATTCCAACCAAAGGGGCCATTCCAGCACTTAGAGGATTGGTAAGATTATGGAACCTCGAGAACATGATGGATTACTCCGAACAGTGACGACTCCACTGCCTGAGTGTGCGGAAGAGAACACATTAGGGTTCTCAGAATCCTTATAATCGACCTATATTGTATGGATCCATTTTTACTGGAGGGTGCAATAGAATTAGACATTCAGCAGTTAGTAAACAGCTATGGTTGTGTTCTACACCAAATAGTCTAATCAAAAATAATAATCCAAGACCGAGAGTACAAACAAAATAAACTGCTGACCATGATGAAACGTGCCATTTCATAAGGCCATCCTAACACTGGAGCTAATAAAGGATGGACAGTCTGTTTTGTTCTGAGAGACCACAGTGCACTTACGGGAATTGCCGCAGAATCTGCAACTCGCATCACCGTCTGAATATCTGACTGGGTCACGAACAGTGGTGAGTGCCAGCGTGCAATACATAATTACTACTGAAACAAAATTTTTATCTGACACAGTTACAGGTACATTGGAATATATTTTTTCTTTAACCCAGCTTGTTCTCCATGAGACACACATTTATGTGAATCCAGCATTTATCTGGCACACCTGGAGCAGTCCTAGGCATTAGGGCCTTGCCGAATGGCCCAAAGGTAACCGGCTGTTCAGTTTGAACTAGCAACCTTCCATTCACAGGCACCTAACCTGAATAGCCAAACTCCAGCCCACCTCAAAATATTGGACTGACCGAGAAGAGCACTGACTCACTGTGGGGGCGGGGCATGCAAACTGCTGCAACATTTTTCATTCGCCAAAAAGTGGCAGTTCTCCAAACAATAAGAAGAGACACTAAGATCCTAAGATAACAGGGGTACCCAAGAAGACACACCAAGCAGAGCCATAAGCTCACGTCTAAACTGCCGCCTTTTATTTTTAAGTGCATTTCAAAAGTTTTCTCACACGCTAGGCTGAGGCAGGCTTTCAGTCTTCAACTACACTATGACATCATTTGGTGGACACGTGAGTAACACTTGAAATGTACCCCACATGCCAACATAAAGAGGTAATTTAATTTGCTTGGAAGGTAACTTAATGCATTCCATTATACCATTATTAGAGATGTCCTTTGGCTGTTGAGTCACGTGTATCCTATATGTTATGTACAAAGATAATGAAATAAATATTCAACTGAAGAAAGTCCCACCTGAGTCATGCTATCTCTGTTTGCAGTGTCTGTGAACACAAATGCTGGATGCGTTTTCAGTATTTTCGAGATGCATGGCGAGTGAGTCACTATTCCATAACCAGCACACCCATTGTTGTGAAGGTGGATCTACAGCATGTCCAACAGCTTGGATCCAGTACAATTGACATAAGACCCAGGAATGATCAAACCCTAAGTCGCAAACGAACAACCAAAACAATTCCTAACACCACAAACAGCAGACAAATATAAAAATACACTGGCACAGTCTTTCCTTAAATCCACTCAGCAGTGAGACTGAATGACATTTTCTAACTGCTCCCAAACCTGCTGCACAGTTTATCCAAGTCAAGCTAAGAAGGAGCTTTTACAAAGTTATCCCAAAGTTGCCATATTTACCCTGAAGAAATCTGTTTTTCTAAATGGTTTTCATAATCTTTGGTTTCTTCAACCAGAGTTCATTCAGAATGATGGCAGATTTAGATCGTGACATTACAGATCCATGAAGACTACAGTGTGAAAGTTAAATTATCTTCAAAATTCAAGAACCAAAAAAATGGACATTTCACATTGACTGTATTAATTAATTGAATACAGTGTATTCTCTTTTAGCCGAGATATAGAAACACATCATTTTAAAAAACTCATAGAACTACCTTCAGAAACGCGGCTCACGTTTTTTTCATCATCCAAAATACAGTTCATCCAACTTCATCCAAACAAGCTCGTAATTTGGGACAAATAAATAATTTAATTGCCCGTAATTAAATACGCAAGTTGGTAATGCGATCAAAGTCCTCAGGGAGTGATTCCATTCATTATTTCTACCCAAGACGTTATGTCGGTTAGACGGTTACAAACGGTCAGCTCGCTATGTAAAAAAAAAAAAAAGAAAAAAAAAAAAACAGCCCCGCCGCGATGACAGTGCGGATGCCGACCGGCCAGAGAATGGCAGCAGACACCGGGAGATGGCGCACCGTATGTCTTATTCATGCCGCTCTCAAGCTGCCGGTAACAGGACACCGCCGCCGTCGTACAATAGGTGAACACACAAAGCCTCATTCATGCGACGAGCGGACGGGTCCCAGCACACCCGGCACTCTGCACGACTCATTCACAAGGACTTACTGCGGGGCGCTAGCCTGTATTGTATTGGTTCGATCCAATAAAGCTGTTTATGCCGGCATGAACAGAGGCCTTTTGTCCACGTCTTGGATCTCCAGAGCCTGGCGCTCTTGACTTTTTAGTCTGTTCCGTGGCATCAGTTGGTTTTTAAGCACAAAGCAGGGATGCCACCTGTATAGTATGCTAGGCCATGATAATAGTGCTGCCCAGAGTTTTTATGGGCAACCCCCATTTAATCTGCTAAATTAAAAATGTCAAACTCAAACTTATCACCAAGTTTCAGGTTACTCCTTCTTAGCATTTTCATATAGTCTGTAATCTATTACATTGATATTTGAACTAAATATTAAACAAAGGACACGTACACATACACACAAACAAATAAAATCAACAAATTATGCGGGGGGTGGGGGGGGTTATGGAAGTCTGGTTACACAACAAGCGGCGAGGCGAAAGTTCAATTATATCACAGCGGCGTTCCACAGCGCACCAGAGCCCAAAAGGTGAAGCCTGTCGTCCTGTCAGCCAAAGCTGCCCTTCTCCAGCTTTATATTCCACTGTTGTACCCTGGAGGGCATCTCCAGCCTGAACCCTAAAGTGAGAACACATGCAGTCATATCAATGAAGGCTGACAGATTTAAGGGCTCACTGAGTTTATATTGTACTTCCATAAACCGAGACAGCAAAAAATACATTTACTCCAAAATGAGTTTCTCATATTCTGATCCATACAAATATTCTAAATTCAAATGGAACTGCTTTGGTAACTGATTAAAAGACATGTTTATCTCTTTGGTATCCTGCCGGTCAAAAGTATCCCTTCTAATTATGAAGTGTGGTTATCCTAGCCATTACAGACACAACACCAAAATAACCTTACTCAAAATAACCCCAGGCCCCCCAGCAACCAGTAATGCATCCTGATTTACCCTGACTGGGGCACTTGCCAGAGCTTTAGCAGAAACAGAAAAGATGCTTAATTATTTTTAAAGTAATAAGCACATGGCAGCTCAGTGGGTAGCACTGTTACCTCACACCCCCAGAGTTGGGGGTTCGAATCCCACACCCACTATGCATGTGTGGCGTTTGCACATTCTCCCCATGTTGCGTGGGTTTCCTCCAGCTACTCTGGAGAAGACATGTGCTTATGTGAACTGGCATAAGGCTGCCCAAGTTGTATACACAAATGTGTGCCCTGCAATGGCTGACATGCAATCCAAAGGGTTCTACTGCCTCCTGTCCCATTTCCTGAGATACACTCCAGGCTCTCCACAACCCAGCCTTGCATGAACAAGTTGCATCTTCCACTCATGGGCCATTACTTTCCCATAATTCATTTTCAGTTATTCTATTGGAATAATTGTCATTCATTTATTGCCATACACAGTAATAGTAGCCTAAAACGAAGCAGAGGATTATGAATTCTTAGAAGGATTTTAAATATACTGCAAATGACCTTATTTGCAGACATTTTGAACAATATATTTGTTGCTCATTGTTTTGTAAGGCACTTAGGGCATTCACTGAATGAAAGCATAAATTAAAAGCACTGAGGAATGTTTTCCGCCGTACTGAATGAACAGACGTATGTAGCACCCACAGGCATCTATCAGCTTCCCCACACCTACAATCTCGAGAGAAGGAAAGTAGAGATGGATATTACTCCAGCGACATCAGCCACAGCACGCTGCTTGGGGTCTTTGCCCAGAACTGGTGGCTAATCTAGTCCAAAAAGAGACAGGAATTAATGAAAACAGAGTGAGGGGCTGCGGAGACGGGGCACTTTCCTCCGTTAACATCAAAGCCTTTCAGTTTCAACTTTATACTGGTATTCTTTTGGCACTGAACAGCAGACGAACCGTTTTAGTCGTTTATGTCGTTTCCAGTCTAGGCCCTCTCACAACAGCCATCCATTTAAAAAGACCCAATAATCCTCTGGGCTGAGGCAAACGAGCAAAAGCGACAGCGCAGTCCACTTTGAAGCCAGCTGCATCTGCGTAGCACACAACAAGCAACCAAAAAAAAAAAAAAAAAAAAAAAACACACATTGACTACTGTGTATCAATGGGAATAACAGTCTGCAGGTTATAAAGCAGATAAGAGCTTTTGGATCTTTCTGGTCCATACAACTAGAAACGTAAATTATTCAGGCAAATTGGCTCTCGGGCAATGTTATCAAATGTTGTCTGCTGTGTGCCTGGAGATTGATGTCTCCGTCACCATTGTCCTGTGTCTCTGGGGTGGCTCTGCCCCTCCCCCGAGGTCTTCAGCTCTAGATCAGTTGTTATATAATTTGGGTTAAATCAATGGCATTTGTCCATTTAGAGCAATTCTTCTTTGAGATGTATTTACTCTGGAAATAATTATGCATTGAAGTCTATTTTAAGGATGTTCAGAATGGTTTACTCGAGCTCTTATGACCCGTTTAATTCAACAGGCAAGGCCTCAACAGAAACTTTTCAACGGAAGTGAATTTTTCATGTCCCAGTAGGCATCCTGAGATCTAAGTGTGAAAAACAGAATCGAGAGGCGCCAGGCATACATCCCAATGCTCAAGGTGACACCCAGAATCCATACAGACCATTCAGAAGTGACCCCGAGAGCTCGTGGTGAACTCCTGAGGCATCTCAGGTTGCTTTCGCTCCACTGGATGTTACCAGTTTATCCATGGGGCAGGAACAAATAGGATGCAACCTGGATTCAAATACCAAGCCTTTCGTTCCATGGAGGCCAATCGAGAGGCACAACTCGAATGCCTCCCAACATGGGTCCTGCCTTGAAATCGGAAGAGTGAGCCATTTGTATGAAAAATCTCCATGGGCAGTGTGCGAGTCGTTTGCGTAACATTTGGAACGTCGCTGTCTTTAGTATGAGGGGGACAGTTTGACACGTGTTAGCTGCACATCTTCACCGTTAGCCGTAAAACTCCATCCGAATAAACATTCCCAGGACCGTCGGTGATCTGCACATGAAATGAGCAACTGAGAATGAGATTTTTGCCGTTGTCACCGCTGACAGACGACAGCAGCGGGCTGCTCCTCGTCTGTCAGACTCAACATCCTTTTGAAGTCTAGAATACTCCCTCAGCCCAGACTGTTTCTTCCCACACGATTCCGGCTTAGCAGCCTCAGACCACAGAAGGCTCTGCACTTAGTGCTTCCAAACTTAGCACCATCTCAACAAATGAAGAGGGAGGCTATAGGACACAAAACATCTCAGCTCTCTCTCCAAAATTGGGGGGTGATGTGGCTCTGAGGGTTAGGTGTCTGTGCCTGTGATCAGAAGGTCACAGATTTGAGTCCTGCAGCCAGGAAGAGTGTCCATATCACTTGAGCAAGGCCCTTAAACTGAATTGCTCCAGGGGTGCTGGGCATTGGCTCTCAGCTTGGCGAACAAGACAGGAAAATGCAAAAACTACCAATTGCCCCCATGGGAATGAACAAAGTACTGATTCATCATCATTCACTTTTAGCTGCTCCCATCAGGGGTCACCACAGCTGATCAACTGCCTCATCCTGTCCTCCACATCCCACTCTGTCATACCCACCAACTGCACGTCCTCTCTCACTACATCCATAAACCTCCTCCTGCCTGGCAGCCGCATCCTTCTCCCAATATACCCAGCATCTCTCCTCTGCACATGTCCAAACCAACACAATCTTACCCCTCTGACTTTGTCTCCAAACCATCCAACCTGAGCTGACCATCTAATATACTCATTCCTAATCCTGTCCATCCTCATCACACCCAAAGCAAATCTTAACATCTTTAACTCTGCCACCTCCAGCTCTGCCTCCTGTCTTTTCATCAGGGCCACCATCTCCAGCCCATAACATAGCAGGCCTCACTACCATCTTGTAGACCTTCTCTTTCACTCTTACTGGTACCTGTCTGTCACAAATTACTCCTGACACTCTTCTCCACCGTCTGCACTCTTCTTCACCTCTTTTCCACACTCTCTATTACTCTGAACTGCTGACCCCAAGTATTTAAACTCAGAACAAAGTACTGATTATTATTAAAAACCTACGCAAATTCCAAATTACTCAACCACAGTTCCTTTCTGTGAGAACAGGGTCTGCATACTGCTCTTCAGTGTGTCACTTAGGCTCTCTGCCTTTTGCAGACTCTCACTGCAGATTCCTGGAGTTGGGGACAGGTCATCAGGAAGGCAGGTATCCAGTCTGCCAGTCCTGCTTTCTCATGCTTGGAAAGTCAGTCTGACTCACAGAATGGTCCCTTCTTTATTGCCTGTCTCATCTATAGCCGATTCCCATTCTTCTGTTACCTTGGTGTTGATGTCATTCTCAGGTTGCATATGACATGACTGAGAGCAGCACAGTGTCTGCATGGTGTTGGCTGAGAAGTCAGCCTTTCTGATGTACTTAGAAACCCTACATACTCGGGTTAATCAAATGAACTGTGAAGACCTCTGTGCAAGGTGCATGGCTTTAACTATGCTAAAGCCTTCTGGGCGTGGATTTCAGATAGGTACGCTATCAAACGGGAAGGTGATGCAAGTGAGCCTCGTCCTTAACGATGTAATTTCCCTTGCAGAGTAAAACGTTATTACCTGGTGTATCCTGGTGCCACCAAAAAGGAAATCCAACCCGTTGGAAGCCAGATTTGTGGGTGAAATTTATAAGGCCTGTGAAACTACAACACTTAAAGCAAACATTACAGCACCCAAGTGACTCAATATTAGAGCAATGGGAAAATTTTCCAGTGGCATCCCATCCAGCACATACCCCAGCCTCAGGCAATGCTGCCTGGAATGACACTGGCCAGGATATGTGGTTTAAAGAAGGTTGGATGAATGTGAACATTTTCCTAATGGACCTCAAGTGGATTTATAACATTTAGCCTCTTTAATGGTACACTACACATGGAGTTTAAAAAAATATAATAACTTGGGCATAGTCTCAAGTGTTCACCCTCATTTTACAAACTTTTCTCCAATTTAAAAGCTGTAGTCAGAGGGACTAACCTCTGCTCCACAGCGCTACACCATCACTAGGCCAGAGAAATAAAACACAGCATTCCTGGAGAAGAAAGTGATTTCAAAGTGTTGCTCTTCTTCTTCGGCAGAAACCCTGACAGCAGTTTGGGCCGCAGCTAAAACGGTCTGCGGCGAAAGTAAACACTGCCATCCGGGTTACTACGTCAGGTACAGAAAAAAAAAAAAAGATGGTCTGAGTTAGCAGAACCAAACGGGACCATTTTAACAGCAACACTCTTGTATTACTAAGCCAACCAATAGCGTGACAGAACAGCCAAAGGCACCGTGGTATTTTAATAGCGTTAATGTTGCACATAAGCAGATCTGGCCAGAGCAAATCCTGTCAGTTTGATCCTACAGTAAGACTTTCTAGACATGCTCAACAAGGACGTGATACAGAAGATTAATCAGCATGTTAATGTCACGCACAGCTGCAAAAACCAAGCCAGAGAGCCGAACAGAGCCAAGCCTAAAGTTCAGAATCACCTTAAAACTGAAGCCGTAGGCATGTGACTGATGATGATGAAACGTAGCCACGATGACACGGCCTGCCCGTCACAAGTAAAGTGAAATTGGAGGGAAGGCATTGCACTTAAGTTCAGGTGTTTCCATTAACCCAGCATTAAGGATACCTTATCAGAGGTATAATGCCTGCATCTAACGTCCATCGGCTCATTTGCGGACGTGTCAGTGGTGCCAGTCGTGATTTTTGTGGTATTGTGAAGGATCAGAATATGAAAGGGCCATATTAGAAGCCCTGGGTAATTTTAATGTGAATATCCGACTGAGTGATCCTTTGGAAATGGAGGCTTCTCACACTGAGGGGAAAAAAAAAAAAAAAAAAAAAAAAAAAAAAAAAAAAACAGGAATTGGATTTCTTTCCAGATCTCACTTCACTGGACACAGGTACAAACAAGTTAGTAATTAAAAGCTTATTGGTTTAACCATGTTAAATCGGGCCATCAGCAGAAATTGTGCATTTAAAGAGAAAACTTTAACAACTGCAATACCATCAGCAGATATCTGAGAATATTTCCTGTCTTTCCAGATAGCAATATCTGACAAAATGGACAAGTAGTTGAGGTCTGATCTGGTCCAGACTTAGCTTGAAAATAGCTCCTCCAACTGAGAACATTAGCAAGGACCTTTCCTTCATAGCCCCCCCCAAAAAAGAAAAAAAAATCATATATTCATATTCTACCAATTTCCTTTTGTACTTGTACCCCAAGTTAAAAAAATCCACCATCACCGGTCACTTGAAGAGAATAATGTGCGTTTATTTTGTAGATTTGACAGTTTACACATGAGGAAAACTCCAAAATTTAACCTGTGTGACTTCACACAAGCCAACAGTTAATAACATAAAGTCAGCGATGTGCCGAGATGACCCCAGGTGAGGTGTCTACCTGCACCGCTTACCTTGATTTGCTGCTTACGTAGCATGGCCAGCTCCCGCATGTCCCTGAAGGGCTGCAGCAAGTACTGGTACAGTTCAGTGGTGGCCTCCACCAGGTACCCGAAGGCCTCGTCCTCCTCCTGGTAGATCTCCAGCAGCTCCACCATGCTCTCCGTCACCTTGTGCTTGTCCAGAAGCTGGGGACACAAAATCTTAGGGTGAGGATCACTCAGGAGACACAACCCTGAAGCCTATCCCAGACAACACAGTGCACTAAGCAGGGGAACACCCTGGACACCATGCTGATACATTGCAGGACACACACACTCCACTACACAAACACACTACAGGACAGGTAGACGTTGAGATACCAGTCATCCTAGCTGCTTGTCTTTGGACTGCAGGTGGAAACTCCACACACACACACACACACACACACACACACACACAAACCCTGAAGCTTGGGGGTGTGAGGCAACAGTGCCACCGTTTGAGCCATCATGTCCCACTCTTTATAAAAGATATTCAGCATAATAATTACACAAAATTCAGATTTTAAATCACAAAAAGTAAAACAGCAAGCATATCATTTTTCATAAACTGTACAGGTCCAGGCCAAAATCCAGGCCATTATAGAGGAAACAAGCAGCACAAGGAGTACAGATTATTTAGACCCTATATCTATGTTGACCACTTTTCTAAGCTATAACAAACAAACATTAAAAATCCTGATATGCAACACAAAGCAAGATAGCAGGAAGGAAACACTGAGCATGCCTGTTGACGACAAGGTAACATGCAGGCCTCAGGCAAACCTCTTCGTGACTTAAGAGTACTAACAATTATTTTAAGTGCTTCTCAGTATATTTCATGGTAAGTTTTAACTACCTTGAGCTCATGAAGCATTCGCAGGAAAATACAGCACTAAAACAACAACACAAAACAACTAAAGTAATAAGGCAGCAATGTATTTCAGCTTTCCAGAAATAAACACCAAACATTCAAAGAACACTGGTGGGAGAATACTCAGCCATCAAGTAAATACTAAAATTAGCCCAGAATCCACATTCCCACTGTATATTCCAGACCATAAAATGCTGATGGTAAAAAAAAAAAAGCTATCTGGCACAACCTCCTTTGAGTAATGTAGTCGCACAATAGAGTGTCTCAGTTCAAAACTCAAACTGAACATGACTACTGTAATTCCAAGCTTATATGCTTGAAACAACATTCAAATTGCTTCCAGAATTCCCCCAGGGTTACATTAATTATGTTTTCCCCCTTTTACAATGTTCAGCTAGCTCATATGTAAAATTACTTCAAGTTATTAATCTTCAGTAGAACATACTGTATACAAATTGCCTTAGATGTGACATTACCATAATGAAGTATTTTGAGCTGTTCTCAATTTCTCAATAGTAAAGCGTTGACTGGTTTTACCCAAATTATATTTCTGCATTTTCTTGTAACTAGAAAAGATCTCATTCACATCCATGTTTAACCAAAGCACACTCTTTCATGTCTCGATGGAAACACTGTCGGATTCAGCTTCAACACTGCCACCACTGTTTACCTTGGCTTACGCGCTGCAGAGGAGAAACCGAGCACGGCCCCCCTACCCGCAGCTGTAGACCACCAAGCAAAACCTTCTAGGGGAAGGAATGGTAGGAGCAACTAATGTCGTTTGTTCGGGAGCTCAGAGTTGTCCCCGATGTTTCCATCTCTGCATGGCTTTCACTGAAGAGCATCGCACATTCAAAGGAGAGCTCAAACATGTGGCCATTTTAGACATATGTGACCTTCTTAGGATTTCATTTCCACCCCCCACCGGGACATTACACAGCGTTCATTAGCCCTTACCCAGCTATGCTCTGGATGACTTGCAGAAAACAGCCCAACTGCAGTTACTAAGCTAACTGGGTCAGCTGTTGCAAGTGTGTGAGCTGTTTACCATCACAGAACCTAGTCTTTCATAGCAGTGGCATTAAAATGAAACTTCATGATTATGATGCCCAACTGACTCCAGCAGGCTGTTAATCTTACTTTATCATTTTCATGTGTGCCTGTAGCAGAGCTCTGAACAATAGGGCACTGAATGTTTACTAATGCCTACCATAGATAAACAAACAATTATGCATTCAGCTAATCTGTCTAGTCCTCATGCATTTCAGATTACACAGAAGCATTTTCTCACGCCGTACAAGTAGCGATCTCCTAAACTGTAAACACATCATTTGGATTTTGTTTATTCTTATCGGAGGCTGCAAACAAGCGACAGCGTCGCATGGCATGTAGTTCAACACTCCCGGGGCTGCGAGACCACACAAGCTGTGCAGAGCCGAACACACAGCTTCAATACGTACAACACAGGCCTTCAATGCTGATATCAGCAGAATATTGGGGGGATGGGGGGGGATTCCGTGCAGACTGACAGTTGTCACCATCTGCTTGGTGCAACAGGGGATGCGAAGGTTGCATGACACACCTTCTTATGGCGTGGGGCTTGTTGCATTGACTCAATTTGCTGTTGGTCCAGGCCAACAACTGAACACAGCTGTTAAACAAGACTACTATTACACACAAAGCAAGTACTAAAAAAGCCAGAAGAGGTGTGAGGTAGGGTGTAACTGATGTCAGTAAAACAGCTCCGCCGCAGTCTACGAAATGCGCTATATAAATAAACTCGCCGGGCTAAGAAAAGGATACGGAAGACGGAAGAGTCTACTTGTAAATGTCTTCAACGGAAGAACAGAACAAAAAGCTGTAAACTGTCACGCTGGCTAATGTCCTCCTTCTGTATGGAAAACGCACCGGCAGAGGACCATATGGTGAACAGAAGCTGGTCGAGCAGGCAAAAATCGCAATCGTATCGCAACACAAACTGGGATCTTTTCCTGAATTGCAGGCCATTCTTTGGATTTACATTCAAATACAGATGATTTGTTCTTATGGGAACATTAAAATGCACACAAAAAACAAAAAAAAAAGACACTGGTCAACGTGTTGCCAGGTGTTCCTCGCAAAACACTTTGCAAGTCTTTGAATGGAAGTGCATACCAGTAAACAACTAGTGAAGCTCCATCTATAACCCTCATTCGAGTTACTTCCCACATATCTCTAAAAGGACCCACATAGGGAATATCACAGAGTAAAGTATTTACTAGAATTTGTTTTTATTTTATTCAGAAAAAAGCAGGTTAAGGTGACCAAAGCTCAGCTTTCCAGCTCTTGTCAGTCTCCGATACAGAGGGGAAACTACTGAAAGGAGGTGCGGCCAAGCCAGCATAAGCACACTTCGAGAAGAGAGTGATTTATAGCTTGAGTCATTTACACAGCTGGATATTTTATACTAGAGCAGTTCCAATTAGGTGCCTTGACTCCAGGGTGTTAAAGTACAACCATGCCTAGGATGTGAACTACAGTACAGCCTTCAGCCTTTTTGGCTACTTTATCAGTCACCTGGTAACCAAGACACCGCACTTCCTGAAATCCATTAGGAGTGCGACTGTGGCATCAGCATGGAGTGGACTTCTTAAAGCTCAGTGCTTCAAAAGGGATTTGAATTTGAGAGAACTTATTTCTGGATGGACGACGCTCCCACTATGTATCTGGTACAGGGTCCCGGGGAAGGGGGGGGTACAAGGCTGGGGTACACCCTAGACATGCAGACGTTCGCATGCACACGCACCGTGGGGAATTCAGAGACGACAATTCACCCAACTGCGTAACTTTGGACTGTGCAAGGAACAAAAGAGTGCCCCGAGGAAACCCAGACAACACAGGAAGACCACACACACACACACACACACACACACACACACACACACACACACGAGACGTGCCATCGCTCCAAAGTAGTACATGATGTCAGGCAATCCATTACACGGAGTAACCCCCAAATTTCCCTTCGGGGGTTAAAAAAGTATTTCAAATTTCTGTGATCTTCTGAGGTGATGTCATGCAAGATCCCAGTAGCAACACGCTAATTTTACTAATGTACTGAACATTTCATTCGACCAGTACTTGTATGTACGCAATTTCTTTTTTTAACTCCATAGAGCAGAAAAATAATTATCCACATAATCTGAGAAGAACAAACAAGTCTTTTCAAACCAGATATGCATACGGAAAGTTATTCAGCTTATCCACATCAGTAAACCTGTTAGGCTTAAGAAAGGCCAACAGTGACTGCCCATTTGCTAATCCATTACAAAGCAGAAAACGGCCAGGACCAGAAGTAAATGGCCCCCTTACCATAATTAATGTGATGTAGTCTCATCAACAGTCCATTAAACCAAGACAAGAGGAAATCATTTTTGCCAGACCTGTGCAGTGCACCTCAAAGGCAGTGTTCCGGACCATAGCACTCAGCTACAGCTGCGCAGTTCCACGGAAACGTGAAATTAGCATTTTGCCATCGGTGAGGGGAGATTGAAAAGGCATGCAAAAGATGGCATCATCTTGAGGAAACGATTTGTCTTCCACCTGTACATGAATTGACCAGACACGCGTTTCAAAATGGCACGTGCATTGCAGAAAGGTCAAATTATTGACATGCGAGGTCTTGTTAGATGAAAATTCCCTTACACCATTCTGTCAAAATGACCTGTGAGGGCTGCCCCCCTGAACTGCCTCAACGAGCTACATAAAGCGTGAGGAAACGAACCCACAGACCAGCTCCATGTGGCATGACGAGCGGCCAAGCTGCTCGTTTTACAACTGGGAACTTTTTCCATGCAGAAAACAGGGCCTGAAGCCTGTAGCTAAAATGCTTTTAAACATCCCAAGAAACAATAATTGAACCTTTTTGTAAGCCAAAATTCAAACTTCTGTAAGCGCAAATAACATGGGAAGATTTAAGAGCAAATGTAAATTACCTTTGAACATCAGAATTATACGAAGGGTTAGAGAGGCTGCACAAATATTTTCACCCAGCAGAATGAGACCAAAGAATTTATCAATATCAGACTGACTCCAGCCTCCCGCTTCATGCATTCCTCCTCAGCCCACACTTTTGCACAAAAAATAATCATTCACTTCCTGCAATTTGCAGGATTTTGACAGATAACAAGCTAACTCTCTGGTGGAAAACTTAGACCTATCTTTTACTGCAAGACCTGACATGAGGGTTTTTTTTCTAAGCAATAATCATAATTGTGCAATTATACATTTTAAAAAGCTGAGAAAAATAAGCAAAATTTAAAGGTAGTCATCTGTAAGTAAAAACTACGATCTATTTCCGGGGACTGGTGCTTAAGTTAACATGCTTAAACACACGTCTCCAGTTTCCTCCAACAGTGCAGAAAACACTAACTGGTATCGCTAAAATGCCCATAGTGAATGACTATGTGCTTGTACATGCCTGGAGACATCCAGGCCACGATATACCCCAAATGTCCTGCCTGGGATAGAGTCCAGGGCCTCTTCTGACCCTGACCAGGATAAGAGCTTGGAAGATGATTGGATGGATGTTTGATCAAGCCAAGTAAACAGAAGTCACACAGCTCCATCTTTACCGTTGAATGAGCCAGGAAGTGCAAAAGAACAGTTTAAACCACATTTCTTATCCAGGAACTACACTGAAATTGTAATTATAACTCACTCGGGGGAAAAAAAAAAGCTTAAAATTTATTTTTGATATTATAATATAATAAAATAATATGGCTCTGCCAGATGAAATTCTCTGTCGTTATAGGTGAAAAGCACCGGTCAGAAGCAGTCTGTCAAAATGAGAACAAGGGAGTCGCTTCAACTAGGCACACGAACAGAGGAGCAAGCATCATCCTTCAGCAGCGAACTTCAGGCGAAGCCTAACACTGGAAGGAGTATCGAACCGTGTCTCACTGCAGCAAGTTTAAGAAATACAGGCAGACAAGAGGCTAAAGTTTTAGGAGGCAGGTTAAAGTGGAGAATAACTTGTTTTCAGAGACCTAGGGGATATTCCAGAACGCAGGCTTAACATAACTTAACATAATTCTTAACTTCGGGATGACTATAGGATATGTTAAACCTGGTTGTTGGAATGCTCGTGATTCCACAAAAACACAAAAAAAAAAATAAATAATGGATTTCACCATTTTTGCAGAAAAAAAACAAAACAGCTGAGAAGAGTACTGCCTTACTCATGAATAAAACTACTGTATGTAGTCATCAAAAATCATTACCAAGTCAGAACTCAATGATTAACAACAGCGGTTTGTCTAGTCGACTACTGGACTAATAATTGTTGAGAGCCCTGATTACGGATTGCTGCTCTGAAAGCAAGTTTTTCTCCATTTTTATATTACAATTAATGATTTAATTGATTTGTTACATTTAATAGAACATAGTTATATAATGTAAATGAAAACAATTTCATAGCTTTGTGGTTAATTTTAAGAAATTGAGAATTCCCAAAACTGAATCGCAGAATTTAATTTATATTGTTCCCGACAATTCCTTGTTACCAAAAGGAACAAGCGTGGCCTTTAAAAACAAGTGCTCTACAGTTGTAGGACTTGCTGCTAATGTACCCTGGTTCATCTTCATGTCATTTGTCAGTGTTTGGCAAAAGCATTATAATTTTGTGACACATAGAACAGGAGTTTAAAAAAAAAAAAAACTTTCAGCACCTGCCAATTTAGACATCATAACCAAAAAACACCCAACGCTAGTTTGTGATTTAGATACCAAAATACTGCCTTTTTTCTAAACAAATTTTACAGTTTGTTGTATAAATACATTTTATAGAAAAACCCCTATTTTAGAAACTTGTTTTTATTGGTTATTTCCCAGCCAACAAAATTTTAGAGTCTAGGTTACATGGTTTACTCTTCAATCCTACAAATGCACTGTCACCATAGACACACACTTCCCACACGGGGGGGGGGGAATATATTGCTGTCCAAGCAGAATAAATGGCAAAAATCAGGAAGTACAGCCTTTCCTGGGGTGGAAAAAAATAAAATAATTGAGCCCTTCAGAGAAATGTTCCAAGGTCACCAGGCATAAGATGTCTATTAAATAAGAGGTCTATAATCAATACTGAGCCTTAGAGATGTTAAAAACTGGAGCACCGTGTCATCATTACCAAGGAGAGTATAATGCAAACTGTCTTTAAAAACACACACATTACATTAGTTTATTGGCCACACCATAAAAAAAAAAAAAAAAAGAACGTGGATGACTTGGCTTTAAAGTTGAAGTGGACCGTACATTTTATCACGCAACCTGAGAGAACAGAATTCAAAAGTAACAACAGCTTTGAATCTGACCACATACCACAGGGATCGATCAATTTCCAAAACGAAACAAGAATTATGCAGCAGAATCTGAACCTATAAAAAGACCACAGACAGGTGAACATACAGAATTACTTTCCCAGGTACCTGCATTTTTGAACTCACCTTTGTTCTCTCATCCATCGCTATCATTACCAATGAGACTGTCCTGCTATAATTCTGGAATGGAACCATTAGGAACCCTGTCTGAGACAATCATCTCAGTTTAAAATGTAAATATGACAGCATGTTTTAACTGTGTCATAATTGCTGATAATTACTAATTATTTAAAGAGGATCCTGAACAGCCGTGCCAGTTAATAGAGCGCATTGAACACTTAAGACTATAAGAGGGTTTAAAGCAGTTAGACGAAACGAACTGTATCAACTTGAGAAACATTCTTAATGGGGCAGTGTGTAGTTCAGTAGATTAGGAATCTGTGAAGCTCTGGGCTTGAATCCCATAACCGGCAGAGTAAACATACCACCAACGGGCCACTGATCAAGTCCCTTAACCCCAGCTGCTCCAGGAGTTTCTAGATTACCATGTGCTTCTGTTAAAATCATCTGCTAAACAAATAAATGGAAATATCATATCTACATATAGAATGAGATCCCTAATGACATGTAGACCTGTTCATAATTTTCCACACAATCGCTATAAAATAATATAAAAGGATGCTGCACTACACAATACTTCAACAGTGGGGAAAAAAAGAACATGCACCACCCTTTTAAATTCACATTACGCAACAAAAATGCAAACAACGTCAACATCCTAAAGGTAAATAATGCTGTATGGAACCACTTTACCCAAAAATCAAAGTGTCGATTCCAGTCGCACTGGAATAGCAAGGAGGTTCCCCTACACATGGCTAGCAAGTGCTTTTTCCTGGCATGACACTTTTTTTTTTTTTTGTTTTTTTACCTCTATGCTTCGGTAAGCGCACTCTGTAGGATCATATTCCACACAGCTTACACGGACAGAGTGACTGAGTCTTGCTAAACCTGCTTTCACCCGAGTCTTCGAATCCACCATCTACAGTTCGCTACTCACCCACAGACGACTTCAGCTGAGTCAGAAGGACAAAGACCAGACCTGGCATGGTATTCTAACTATGACTGTAATCAAAGCAGACAGAGCAGCACCCCGTCCTGCAAAAGAAATGGGCTCAAAAGGCCTGGCTGACATCCATTTCCTCTTCAGTTAAAAAACAAATGTGACCTTTAGGAATAATTGTTGTGAATAATAAGAATTGCACTGTTGAATTATGCAAAAATGAGGCCCAAGTCTTAAGGGTAAACAAATTGTATACATTTCACGCGATGAAAATATCAGTGCAACAATATGTACACCCTTACACACCTCTCCAGTCAATTCTAAATTACACATGAAAGAACATTTTTATTTTGAGGTGCATCCATTTATAGAAATGCAGTCTTACAGGGATTCACAGGCACAAGACATGTAAAACAAACTGACACACGCCCCCACAATTCAAACTCTAGGTGAGTCTCACTTCTAAGCACTGACATAAGGCTGGTTGACATCAGTCACATTCCAACTCTTTCAGGCCATTAGGTCACTCAAGTGTGAGTTCAAAAATATTTTCCATGTGACACAATCCAATTGTTGACACTGACACAACACTAAATTCTATGAGACATAACCCAGTTGTTGACCCAGGAAACTATTTTTAAGATGTAGCCTTGCCAGGCTTAAGCTTCCTTGTCCATTTCAATTAACTTAATAATTATAACTTTCATCGGATGAAGCAACATAAAAAGAGATACACAAACCATGCATTTCTCTTAACTCTGCAGACCGAGCTACAACGACATCATAACAAATTAGTCTGCTTAATATGTACTGGGAGCCATATTTGACCAGTAGAAACTTCACCCTTTTAAGCAGTTGCTATTATGAGTGACTACAAATGCCCAGGTGAAACTGCAACAATTTCAGAAACGTGATAAGCAACACTAGGAAAGACTAAACAAAACAGCAAACGCAGCATAATTAAGTGTATGGCAAAACAGACCAAAAACAGACAGGGAAAGATGACAACCCATCGTGTCTGTTTATAACAGGGCGTAGGAAAGGTGAACCCCCCCTTCAGAAGTCAATTCGATTTCCTCAAAAGGTAGTTCACACTGGCCCAAAGCCCGCACCCCAGAAGTCAATTCGATTTCTTAAAAGGCAGTTCACACTGGCCCAAAGTCCGCCCCCCTCCCAGTGCCGACGTTTGAGGAAGTGGTCTTTTCTCCAGATCAGGTTTCTACGATGTAAAGCAGCCGTTTCTGAAACAAAGAAAGATGGGAGCGTACGTGTGCCTCTCCGTCTGGCGAGCAGCACTGCCAGAGCTCCGCTTTCTGTCTCTATGCCTCTCTCCCCATCCATCCATCCATCCATCCATCCATCACGTAGCCGAGCCAACAAAAGACACAAACCTCGGGCAGCCAAGTTCCAGCTGGGATTTCACCTTCGTACAAATTTAATACCCAGAGATCATTTACAGCTGAGGACTAAGCGAATAAACTCGCCCTCCCGCCCCAGTAAACGATTACGATGTCCCGATGCCTCGTCGGTTCTTTGTTACCTAGCTACGCCGTTTTCAGGACGCCTTCACACCTCTAAAATGAACGTCTATGACACGTCGTGCGCTTTTAGAGCACCTAATCCGCACACCTATAAATAACAGGCGGGCGGCGCTCATACTAAAGGACGGGTGGGTCGAAACGTCCGCACGTGACACGGCGACGGCCGCCGATCTCGCGGCACCGCCGTCAAACAGCTTTTCCCCCGGGCGGATGTACCTCATGCAGGCACCTCCTGGCCCGCTGCACCGCTTCCTCGTAGCCCTTGTGGCGCAGCTCGCTCAGGCTCTCGTAGTACTCTTCGGGGTCGTCGGCCTCGGTGAAGAGCACCCGGGACAGGATCTTCCAGCCGCAGGTGTCGAGCGCATGGCCCAGGTACACCTGCAGCTGGTAGGACAGGGCTTCCACCTGCCGCCCGGTGACCTGCGGGAGGCCGAAGAGGACCGTCCACACGGCGGACGGCTCCTCGGGGAAGGGCGGCAAGCAGGGCTCCAGGTTCGAATTGACCGAACAGAGCTGCAGGTGGACAGCCTTCATGTCCTGGAAGGAGAATAAGCCAGCCCAGCTGTAGTGCTCCCTGTCGTCCGAGTCGCAGTCCGGGCTGCGGGGCTCTGCTTTACTGGCAGGGGCATCCGAGCCCTCCTCGTCCGGGCATCCAGGGGGCTCTCCGGCCCGGGGTTTACTCTGATTTGGACCGTCCGTCGGCGTCCCCCGAGGCGGGCTTTTCGTGCCGCCGGCACCGGCACCGTCCGAGGCTCTCGACTCGTCCTCCGTCTCCCGGAAGGCCGTCCCTCCGGAGACGGGGCTTCGAGCCGCAGTCCTCCTCTGCACCGTCCTGTCGTGACAGGTGATGGCGAACTTGCCCTCCACGTCGTTCCAAGCGACGATGAAAACGAACTTGTGCTTCTCCTTCTCGTCGAAGACGTTCGGCCGGACGGCCACCCAGCCCGACTCCAGGGTGTCCTCCATCGTAAATGACATGGTGCAGCCGACTTCGAGCGCCGAGCCGAGTCTTATTCCGCCCCCCTCCCCGTACAATCCGCAAAGCGACGCTGGGCTAAAAATCGATCAAAGTCCGCTAAAAGTAGGTACCGCGCAACTCAACAACGGCCATCGTCGCCCGTCTTTTCTTAAGTCGCCTACTAAAGAAGTGTTTGGCTCGAGCGTCTGCCATCACCGGTCCAGTAACGCACCTGCTTCCCGCACCGTACCTGGCGCGAGCGCACGGGGGCCCCTTCCTGCGGTCACGTGTTACTGTCTGTTTACAGCGCGAGTGAGCCGCCGGACGACCTGGCAGAAGCTCCGCTGTCAAACGCCTCGTTTTTTCCTCCAACCACCACCCTCTTAAAAAAAAAAAAAAACAACCTTCCCAACAGGAAACTTAGAACAGCCAGCAAAGGAAGCCAGCCGAAAACCCACTCGTAAGACCACTAAATTGTCGCCCAAACGCAGACTAAGATAAATTCCGGTCGTTGAGCATCCTGACAAAAAGAAACCGCAGTCGTCTACCCATTAGCTACAATGTTTCCATCCGAAGCGCTGCTGACGTAGCGCCGCCAAAGACGCGTAAACATATGCACGTGGGACACGCAATGGACGTGATGACGTCGCGCGGCGTGCGGTGGCCGGAACGTTTGCGTACGTCTTGCGCTGAGTCCTTTTTGTTTTACGGTTTCGGTCGTTCACTGGCTTTGGTGACGTGGAAACTTGGAAGATATGGAGAATAGATGTTGTCGGAACTACTTCAAGTACATTAGAGATCATCACTGAAGGTGTATACCCTTGTGTGAATTTCATTCGTGTTTAGTTACCAGTTTTCAAATGTCTAGAAAACGTTACATGCAGGCTGTTGAAGACATGAATATTGGTGCAGATGTACAATGTTTCACACAGAAAGAAATAGATGCAGATTACTTTGGTTTTAGTTTATATTTTTACTGGTATTGTTTCGAAGGGTTATTATAACACGTACAAACCCTGACTAAAATGCTCCTCCCTTCATTTTTTGCTAGCGTTTATTCCTTTTTCTAATGTACTTCAGCTACTAGAAGACCATTTTCCCTGAAATGTTTAAAAGCTAACACTTCACAGTATTTATAACACTTCTCCCAATGTATTTGCCTCAGTCAATGCTCGTTGGGCAAATGTGAATACTCTGCTTTGGAAATGCACACTGGTTTTCTCAATGAATTATGTAACCTATCACGGTGTCTTGCCCTTTCAGTAAAAGGGTCCTTAGTGGAGTTTAAGCAGCTCGAGATCTTTTTCATGAATGGTGGTAAGAGGGAACCTGAAATTTACAGGTGGGTAGATTTGCTAGTTGCAGTTTTGAGGGCAATGAACAAGTCCGTGATGTTAAAGCGATCTGGTTGTCGGACAAAGTTCACCTGTCAACCTACAGTATGCCCATGAAAATAAAGTATCTCTGCAGGATTGCTAGGCTCACTCTCTGTGGCTGCCTGAGAAGTTGGAAGATCCATAGGGACCTCAAATGAAACACTGCTCCGTTTGATTGCCTGGATGGATAAGGTGGCTTAAGTGGTTTAGATATCTTGCGAGGACCTGGTTAGGTGCCAAAGGACATCACCCTGGGCGAAGGCTATTTAATAAAACATGGGTACTTAGCCAATATTTTAAGATATGATAATCTTTGTGAATGAATTAAACATTCAGACTTAAGTAGCAGTTAAATCAGAATGTGTACACGTTCTCCTCTCCCCCGCTTGCATGTTCTAACCACTAGATGGCAGACTTGAATACCATTTTTAAGAGATTGCAGAGTGCATTGTGGATATTAAGGATAATGCTTTGAGGTAACTTCACCTAGAAACCTTAAAACGGAACCATACTGTTAACTAGCATTGGCATAGATTTGAAATGTAATACAATAGATAAAATGAAAGATCATGTCAAGTACTAAAGAATAGAGCACATGAGATGAACACTGAGGTGTCACTAAGCAATATATGGGAGCTTCAATTAATGGACTGGAAAAAAAAAACAAAAACACTCTAGGTGGGAGTGAACATTCCTTTATTGTGGGCTACACAAGAATGGTCCAGCAAGCGTAAAACAAGGCTTTAATGTTTACAGTCGGTTAGGATCTTCAAGGAATGAATTATGAGGCCCCAAGCAGCCTGACAGGATCACTTAATCTGAGCCTTCTGAAAGAGCTGCTTCAACTGCTCCTCCGTGGTCGCTTCTTTCTGCTGCATCAGGTCCACGTGTCCTTTAGTCACCCCCCAGCTGTCTGGGGTGGACATGGATGGACACAAAGGGCGCCCAGACGCCGGCTTCAGCTTCTCCCAGTACTCGCGGCGTGCCCTGAACAGCAGCGAGAACAGGCTCTTATGTGCGACATCCATCTTAGCAGCAATAACGGCTAAGGCAGTTTAAGAACAAACACAGAAGTGCGCCACCTATTGGACACCCAGTGCACGTATGCCATCCAAGCTATTGGTTATAATTAGGTTTAGCATGGGATCACATTCAATATTCAGCAAACTTCACATTACAGAAACATTTCACATGCTTGAATACATTTGACTAAAATGCAATCTGTTGTAGGTAATAGGTCTTTAATTATAGACAGAAGCTTTTATTTGCATTTCGCTGTTGCGACATTGTTTTAGGCTCTGTACATAAAATAGTATGAGATGGCTGAATTACTGTCAGTGATTAATATTAGCAATATGCAACAGCCTAGGCAAATTTGAGTTTATAATTAATTAGAACAGTACTTTATAAAATATAACAGCTTTGCATTACTTTCTATACCTTCTCTCCAGTTTAAGTCATAATATTACAGGCTTTCTACATTGTATGGAACCCTGAATGCAGAGATAAACTAAAATCAAGGCTACCAAGATCAAATTGAAACGAAATTTATTAAGTGTTTTATAGTTCTACACTACAAGCGTAAATTTCATGGTGGTAGGAACATCACCGAACCAACTTTCAGAAAACCTGAAAATATCCCTAGCAAATTTAAACATGAGAATTATTGCAATAACTGTTTGCAAATTTTCTGGATTCTCTAGCAGCTTTCAAGTCAAACTAACATCCCTGGTCCACACCGTTATCTAGAGATAACATGCTGCCGAAGTAATATACAGAAGAAATGCATGGTGACACACACAGTTCCTCACCTTGCTCTGACCCAGGGCTTGGTGTGCATGTCCAAGCCGCTGCCCCAGTTGCCATGCTTCTCAGAGGCAGGTGGCAGGAAACCCCTCTCAGGTGCCAGCTCCTCCGCTATGGCGCGGATGTGGTATGGCTCGAACCCACAACAGCCGCCGATGTAGCGGATCCC
>JAACJT020000095.1:7867889-7882812 GCA_009936485.2 Gymnarchus niloticus | reverse complement strand
CTCTGACACAGGGACTGCACTTAATTTCGTTGTACTCGTTACAATGACAATAAAGATATTCTGATTCTTCTGATTCTTGGTTTTAAATCAACCATTTCATACTAAAAAGGTTTCTGATCTTCCAGTAATGTGCACATCTAGTATTGGATACTTGCAAAATACCGAAATGTCATCACACATTTATCATTTGGACAGTGCAGCATTCTGCAGGCAGAGTTTTATCTGATTGGCCTTGATACGTTATGTTTTTATGTTTTCAGCCACTTTTAAACTTTTAAATTTTGCTTTAAAAAATCTGATGTGCTGCCTAAAAAGCCTGGCCAGTTTCTGCTCACAGACAGACTCATGTTACAGTTTTTCTCAATTGGTGGAACACAATTCCTGAAACATAGTTCGCATTCTCAAAACAGTTAACACATTTCTCAGAACTCCATTGCATGATGCAAAATAGTAAATTCATTTTTGATTCCATTCACACAAAAAGCAGATGTGAAAACCGTTTTGTCAAGACTATAAATACACATCTCTACATTTAAACACAAAATTCAGTCATTTGAATCTCAATGAGCAAAACACAAGCAATGATTCTCAACAGAAAGGGATCGTCACCAAAAGTTGTCACCTGACCACCACATGTCCAAACAATCACAGCTAATTTGTTCATCAACCAATCAGACCGACATGATATATAAGAATGGTCACCAGTTACTCAGTGTAAGTGAATATGGAGCAAGACAGAGTGAGAGGAAGGCAAGCAAGCAAGAGGTGTCCGTATGCATGGTGATAGAGGTGGGAGACCTAGGCATACATGTGATAAACCATGGCCTCACAATGAGAAAGGCCAATCAGAGGGTACAACCCAACCTCAGTAGATCCTCTGTTGCATCAGTCATAAGGACTTACAGGAATGAGAACAGGTAAGCTATGAATCACATTTTCCTTAGCAATCACTCATGTCACTGTTTTGTCCATCATGAAAGCAATTACCATATTGCATGAATGTTGTCTATGCATTCATCAATAGAGTGGAGCAAAGACCTCCAATGGATGGCAGAGGAAAACTCTTTACTGAAGCGCAGGAAAGGGCTACTGTTGAGTTGGTGATTACAAACAATGCTATACGTCTATGGGAAATACAGTCACACAACATTGAAGACAATGACATATTTCCCACCATACAGATTGTCAGCATTATTACAATTGATCATGTGCTGCATACACATCAACTCAGAATGAAACAGCTGTACAAGGTACCATTTGAAAGAAACACTGAGTGAGTAAAGGAACTGAGGTACCAGTATGTACAGGTTGGTATTCCTCTCAATATTTGCACTGTAATTGTGTTTCTACTTGATGGTGCTTTGTGTGATTTGGTCTGATGTCATCTTTGTCTCTTTTCAGGGAATGATGGAACTTGAAGACAGTGACTCACCACAGCTGTTTGTTTATGTTGATGAAGCTGGATTCAACATGGGGAAAGTCAGGAGGAGAGGGAGAAACATCACTGGCCACAGAGCTACAGTGGATGTGCCAGGCCAGCGTGGAGCAAACATCACCATGTGTGCTGCCATCTCCATGAATGGTGTCATTGTCTACATATCCTTGATTGGACTGTACTATGTCATGGTTTTTCTCGCAACAAAGAAGCTTGAGACTTGAAGACCTGGTCCGAAGATGGCAAACTTTATTTCTAGCAACAAAGTGAGTCAGTTCCAAAAACAAGGTTGAAACATAACCAAAAAACACAAGTCTCGTGTCTATCTTTATCCAATTTCTTATCTATTGTCCCTCCTAGGGGGGGTTTCCCCAAAGACCAGACCCTACCCCACTTGCCAGGTCTTCAGCATCCCACTACTATTATTTATGTATTAGTTCCCCAGTACCCCTCTTTGGGATCTAACGGTAGTATTTTACCTCGAGTGTCTGTTAATTGTTTTTTTTTAAAATGCATTAACATATTCCACAGTGTGTTTTGGCGCAAGGGTCTGCTGACTGTTTCCAACCCAGGCTCCCCAAACAGCATCCTGACTTTTACAACCACCTGTCGTCCTAATGGACTATACATGATTTAGAAGATTGTGCTTCACTTGCCATAGGTGTTCTGGTTGCATAGTTTCTAGTGTTCTACATGATTACATAGTTTTCAGCACTTACAATGTTATACTTGGTTACATAGCATTATAT
This sequence comes from Gymnarchus niloticus, assembly GCA_009936485.2. NCBI lineage: Eukaryota > Metazoa > Chordata > Actinopteri > Osteoglossiformes > Gymnarchidae > Gymnarchus > Gymnarchus niloticus. The sequence continues at coordinate 7,880,628 of JAACJT020000095.1, read as the reverse complement.
ATGGCATACATAGTTTGAGTAAAATATTCCAAAACAACAGTGAATGCCTCATTGCATTTCTAGATGTAATGCATAGCAGACTTGTGCTCCAAGAAGAGGCAGATGCAAGACAGCCTAATATCATCATCATATGGGACAACGTGAGCATCCATCACTCACCCTGCATCAGGGAGTTGTTTGAAGCACACCCACGTGTGAACATGGAGTTCTTACACCATACTCCCTCTTCCTGCATCCAAATGAGGAGTTTTCATCTTTATGGAGATGGAAGGTGTTTGACCATCAACCATACCAACAGATGTCATTACTTGATGCCATGAATGCTGCTTGTGAGGCAATTACCGCAGAAGACTGCCAGGGGTGGATTCGTCATAGCAGACATTTTTTCCCTCAATGCATTGCAAGAGAGAGTATAAGATGCGATGTTGATGAAAATTTGTGGCCTGACCCACAGGAGAGAGTGGATGAATAAATGTTTTGTGTATTTCTTTTTATTTACATAACTTCAATGTAAGGGTTGCTGATGATGATTATGACGTATCCACATTTTTTTTTCAGAGTTTCATGTCAATGAATAATCATCTTGACAACACTGAATAAATTTTGGTGTCATTGAGGAATTGTCTGTCTTTCTGCATAAAACTTATATGGAACTTTTGTATTCAGTCTAAGGAATATAGATCTAAATGGAATTATGTATAACCAGGTAAATTCAAAGTACTGTATCATATCACACCAAGCCTCAAATGGATCATAGAACAAATGAACCATTGAACTGACCATTTAATTTTGATGGGTCTATGCCCAATTTTGATTGCCAATGTTCAAGGAATGATAAATAAAGCCTCCTATTTTGATGAAATGGCAATCCGTTTTAGTGCAGTCATTTGCTTTTGCAAATGCATTTCAATGTTTTGAGCATCTCAGAGCATTTTGCAATATTTATTAAATGTTTTGAGCATCTCAGAGCATTTTTCTCATGATATGTATTATTTTGCAAACTAAAATGGTGTTGTGTGGTTTGTGTTAACTTTTGAGAATGTGAACTATGTTTCAGGAATTGTGCTCCACCAATTGAGAAAAACTGTAACATGCAGTTAGAGGCATCATGCATGATAATGAGCCTTAAAATAAATTGTTTCCATCCATCCATCCATCCATCCATCCATCCATCCATCCATCCATCCATCCATCCATCCATCCATCCATCACTTTTCATACCTGAATGCATGGCTTTAGTGAGGATGGACTGATGGTGGACAGGGATTAACTGGCTGAGGTAATAGTTATATATTATAGTGATGCTACCAGCCGTGGTGCAGTTTACTAGCATGCCAATACCACCAACAACTTTCCACTGTGCAGCATGGAGTTTGCTCGCCAGCCTTTCACACACTTTGTTATGGTGACATTAAATTCCCAGATACATGACACAGTATAACACTAACACAGTACATGACAACACAACACTGTGACGGTACATGCTATTTACAATACACATTAACACAATTTACACACTAAGTACAAAGGTTTGCATCTGGCACTGCACCAGGGCACCCTGTGGCACTCTGGGCTTTCTATTTCTGTCTAGTGCCACAATTTTATATAGTGCATATGAGTTTTCAGCATTTTTGGAGGAACACACCTTCGACATCTCACAGTCCTTCCCACATATAAGCTGATTCAGTGACTATCTGTTCAGTTCTGGAGTGCTTTCAAAGGCTGTCTTTAACTCCATACCGACACCACATTTGTCCTTACATGCTTAAATAAGCCTGCTGTTCTCTGGAAGTTTCTGACACTCTGTTATCCAAACATACACTGTTACCCCCATGTGGGCCTGGGCTGCCTAACAAAAAGCACTATGGGTGATTGTAGCTCTGCTCCAGTCACGATCTGCATGCCAATGAAGCACGCAAGGCGATTGTAAGATGAGTGACAAAAAAAAGATCACACAGTCATTGTCAGGGAGAACTAAGAGGCTTCTTTGTGTTAACGTGCTCAAATAAGCACCAAAATTTTGCAAAGCGGTGGAACTGATGCTTGAAATTAAGGGATAAAGATGGTTAGGACTGAAAATATACAAAGAAGTTATATTTATGAATAAGGTGCCACCGTGCATGTGGGTAATAACTGTGTTGCCATGCTTCAAAGCCTCATTTTTACTTTGTGTTTATTCAGTGCAATGACATCTTCTCATTCTTCATCATAACTGTTTAACCAGAGGTGGATTTCCAGCAGGCTGGAGCCCATGCAAGCAAGCACAGACCATTAGCTAGTGGATGTGAGTCCATCACAGGGTTACAGGGCACACACTCTGGGACCTTAATGGTTGCTGATTCACCCAAGTAGATTAGTTGACTAAATAATTCAATCTTTGTTGTAAATCTCTCTTTGTACAGTGTATACTGTAGCCCTATATGATTATTTACATGTTTTTACACATATCTTTTAGTCTTTCAACTGACCAGAGAGTTTTTAATTGCTAATTGCTGAACAATAAAAGGTCATTATCCACGGGGTCTGTGGATGCTTATGGATCTTCCAATAAAAAGTTGGACTGCTTCACTGGGTCTCAGGGAGTCACTGAGTACAGGAGAAACCAGTCAGGTGTGTCTCTATGTTCAGTAGACATAGTATTAAGATTATTAGAAACCATTCAGGTGTGTCTCTATGTGTCCTGGACATAGAACTAAGATCAGTAGAAACCATTCAGGTGTGTCTCTAGGTCTACTGGACATCGTACTGAGATCATTAGAAACCTTTCAGGAGTGTCTCAATGTCTACTTGACATAGTACTGAGATCAGTAGAAACCATTCTGGTGTGTTTGTGCCTACTGGACATAGTACTGAGATCACTTGAGCATGCCTGCTAACAAAAAGATTTCATTGAGAAAAGTAAATTGGGAGAAAATCATTTGTTTCCTCCTCATTACAGTGTTCATTATAGTAGAATGCTCTGTCCCAGTAACATTCATCTCCAGGCATTTTAAAATGCGTAACTTAAATGAAGCAACCAGCAGTATCTCCAGCACTCATGATTGTACACACCACAGCCCTCACCGGGAGAGTGGAGGGAAGCTGATGATAAAGATGATAAGTTACGCTGGTCATTTCAGCCAGATATCAGATCAGGTCAGGTTGAGGAGCATGCACTGGTACAGCGTGTTGCTGCACCCACCACATGACGAAACACCTCAGGATCCCGGTTTGCAACCCCCCAAGGCCGGCAATGTGGACCACACACCTCTTTCTAGTGACCTCATAGAGTTGCCATCAAGCCGTGTGCTGCGACTTCTCAATAATATCCAGGGTGCCATGTGAGATGAAACACCTCCTTCTGGGAACACCGGCAACACCAACACAACCCTCAGCAACCTTTAGGGTCTTGTGATGGAAGGTCTCCCACATCACATCAGAATCAGCAGTTGCTGGTCAGAATTCATAAACTGGGAATTTCTGTAGACCCGACAGTTCTGTAGGAGCCTCCAGCATTTGCCCACGAGGATGTGATCGATCTCCTTCGTCGCACCACCAGTATTGGAGTACCAAGTCCAACGATGCTGCTCAGGGTGCTGGAACCAGGATCCAGTGATCCGCAGCCCCTGACTTTTTGCAAAGTCAGGGAATATGGACCCAATTTCACCACAGTTGTCAGACCCGTGGGGACTGACACAATCCTCATAGCCAGCCCTGTCACTGCCAGTGGCTGCATTGAAGTCACCCATGACCACCTCGCAGGCACCAATCAACCACCGAGCGAAGTTGCGAATAAAATGCCTCCCTCATCGAGACAACACTCGCTGCAGTCGAAGCATACACTGAGACAACAGACAAGACACCCAGAGAGTGCCCTAATCTGAGTCTCATAATACGCTCTTTGAAAGGAGTGACATCAGACACTATCAGGAGGAGCCGATCTGCCACAGCAACAGCTACTCCCTGACTATGGCAGCCATCAGAGCGACCAGACCAATAATAGATATACCCACCTACAGAAATCCAGCCGCCTCCCGGTCTGCCGCCACTGAAATGCGGAGTTTACGAAGCTCCTCCAACAGCAGAGGAAGATGGTCATCATGCCAGAGAGACAAGACGTTCCACGCGCCTACCCAGATGGGCCGCCTCAGATTAAGACCCCAGTGCTGCCGTGCAGTGGGCGACGTCTCAGCACCACACCAGTTCCAATCCCCAGCAGGCCTGAACCCGTTGGCTCTCTGGCAGTTTTGACTCTTCTGGGTATGAGGTTCCCGAGGGCTTTCCCCCAATCCCCTTCATGATGAGTAGAGCCTTCCTGTGGGCGGCTGCAGCAAAGCTACTCCCGCGGAGAGTAGAAAAAAGTCCTGTCTGCTTCATCAGAGCTGTGTGAAGTTTTTTTACGGTGGCTGGAGTGCCAATCCTGCCAGCAACCCCCAAATTTTTGCCTGCAAGCTGAGGACCGCTTGCAGGGCCGGATACAGTTTAACATCATACCCAGGACCAGGATAAACTATTGTTTATTTTTAGCTAGACATTTTGTATGCAGTGTATATTTTTCAGTTGATTTTTGTTCATTTAGTGTATACTCTGTAAGCAACTTGGCACAACAGTTTGCTTCAGAATCAATAAAGTTTTAATCATATGTTATGACCTTGACTGTGCCTTTTGTTAGTGGTTGTGTGATTTGCAGGGTGGAAGTTGGATGCAGCTGCTACCTGTTAAGATGATCACAGGATGATTGGCTGAAGTCATCTTGTTGACCTATAAAAGGGATTCCTCCCCCTTGTGTCTGGCCTTACCCCTGCTGGATTTTGGCTACTTTTGTGGGCCTTTTAAAATTAGTATTGATTTACTTAAATTAAAAAAAAAACAAAACATTTAATACTAATCTGCCTGTGGCTACCAGTTTATGTGCCAACATTGTGAGTGAACCAGGTGTTGGTAACACTTATGTTACTTGTATGGAGAGGAGATTACAGATCAGTTCCATGTAGACCTCTGAAATGATGTGCACTAGCTGGATTGTCACTTCCCTTATGTTCCCTTCACTTTCCCTTCTTGTTTCATGTAGCAGCAACGTTAGCCACTGTGGTGACGCTTCAGTTACAGACTGATAAAGTAGGCTTGCTCTTTTGCCCTTGACAGTGGCCCTTAACGAAGCTACACGTTCGATGTAGTGCTGACTCTTTCTAATGTGACACCGCTGGCTCCTTTCCATCATGTCTTCCTGCTCTCGCTGAGACAATGATGCTTAAGGACGAAATCAATAGAAACCTTTCACAATGGCCATAAAATATGAATTTATTTCATGCCACTCTACTTTCCAAATATGCTGCAGCAGTGAGCCTGTCGTGCAGCTCCAAACGTGTAATGGCTGCAGACAAAAATAAATGAAATGACTTTTCTTCTGGCTCCATCTCGCCCTGTTTTCCCATCACCAGCGTCTACACACATGAGCAGCACACACACCAATTCCCCTGTCAGCTTCATGCTTGGCGCTCTCAGCTGTTATGGTTTTGCGACAGTAACATGTTAATCCCCATCCAAACCCTGCTGAGCAGCCTCTGAATTGACAGTAAGCTACAAACAAGGGCTGAGATGAAAACAACTATCGAAGCTGAGGTGGCACTGCTTTCACAAGCTGTTCTAGTCCACTCCTCATCTGTGACTGTAGCCACCTCCTTCTATGGCAAGTGAAATATTGATTTCAGCCCCCTCACCTCTTCTCTAAGGAAAGGCGCTGACTCCAGATGAGGAAACACAAGATGCGATCTGAGGAAGTGGAGAATGGTGTCTGGTGAATGAAGCCTCACCAACCCCTATGGTTTCATTAAATTCCAATGCCACTTCTTTTCATTTTTCTCCAGATTGCTCTGCCTTCTGCATCAAAGAATGGCAATGATACTTTAATCTCATGCCAGTTCTGTCATATCCTGTCACAGAGGAGGTTGTTCTGCAAACATCCTGTACTCTACTGACCAGAAAAAAATCTGATTCATAACCACACATTTTAATTTTTTGCACCCAAACCAATAAATCATTAAGCTGATCTCATGTAGCAAAAGTGTAAACAAGGACAAAGTATTGATTTATATAGGTCAAGATCACATGTCCACCCAGATCAATGGAAAGTATCACTTTACTTAACTCCTGTACTTTAAAAAAATTTATCATTTACTTGATTCATAAATAACTTAATACATTTGTCCATGGTTGTTTAGCTACTAGTAAGCTCATTATATTAATTTGCATTCATGGCCAAACTTGTATAAACTTTTTTTCATTCTCTTTTGAATGAGCTTTGGCGTGTCTGAACTTCCTTCCAGTGCTAAGATGCTCAATGTAGACAAACCTGCTAAGTTCATTGAAGTGTAGGTGTACAAGCATGCATTTCTCTGCTGGGTCCTATAATCACATATCTGTCTGAAGTTTTTTTTTTTTTCTTTTTATTTCTCTCTTTTGTGTTGAACCTTTTGTTTTTGTTTTGTCTATGTAGTAATATTCCCTGGAGTTATGGAGAGTGTCAGTCATCCTCTTTGGTCAGTATTTTTATTTGCAAACTGAATAATTGAAACTCAGATCTTTTTTTTTTTTCTCCAAAGCTTTTGTAAAAAAAAAAAAAGTAGTCAAAAAGTGAATGACAGTTTAAAATAAACCCAGGATAACAATTTTGGAATGTGCACTGGTTCCAATATTGATGTATGTCATTTTGTCAGTTGTTTGCTGAAGCAAATGATCATGAGGTTTTGATAACCATGCAAATATCTTTGCCTTTAAGAAAACTCTAAACAAACTTTAAAACAAAGTTTTTTTCATGATACTGACTTCAAAATCATGCCCATGTTCTAGCGTATGGTTTACAAAATAGATCTAAATGAATTTTATTTATTTTTTAATTATCCTGTGGAAGAAATAAAGAAAGAAAGATTGAAAAATGTAACCTGCAGAAATCCAGTAGAACAAAAATAGCCCTTTCAGTCTTGGCGCTCCTCAACAGCACCTCCTAGCGGCCTTTCAAAAACCGGCAGATTTCACTGTTCCTAATGGACTTGTGACCAGTAGTACCGAGAATGATGAGTGTGACAGAGAATACATACAAGACAAGGAAAATGCCTTAAAGATGTTAACATGCTTTTAAGGAATCTAGCAGATACAAGACCCCAGGAGAGAGACCTTCTAAGGAACAAAAACACTGTCCATTTTATAGGCAACATTAAATGGCGTATAAAAATGCTGAAAATACAATGACAGCATGCTATTTTTATTATTCTCAAAGCATATTTGATTAGTATGCTGTGACCATTGATATCTTAGAGTCTACCATTAGCATCCCTTGGTCATCAGGTAGTGATTTGGTAGGAAATGGAGGCTGCCTGTGCAGACGTGCCTTTCCCAACACGTTTGAGGCTTCCTTTCAGAGAAGACTGTGTTATTTCAATAAGACCTGAATAGCTCCCCTAAGATTTCAAACTGTATTTAATGTGCAACCGTAAACCAGATGCAACCGTAAAACCTTTCTGCAGGACAAAATTTAACGAAATCATTAGCAAAACAGATTGTAGCCAAAACCCCATAACAATACTCCAAAATGAGCAATTTATGTTTGCAAATCTTACATTTGCATTTCCTTATCTGCACTGAAAAAAGAATCACAGAGCAGTTTGTCTCAAAGGACCTAATGCAAATCAAGGTTTTTGTTGGTTAGCCACATTCAAGCCCAATTTTAGTGCCACTAGCTTTGTAATGTAGATAACTCATTATTGATTGCTATTTTTGTTGGCTATAAGGAGTCAGTGTATTATGTTTGCAGGTTACAGGTGGAGGGGATCATGGTTACAGACTGCCTAAAGAGGTTTCATTACATCTGAGGCTATTCAAACTTGAGTGATACATGTAGTACTCCTGTGTGATGGAGGTAAAGTGGGACCAGGGTGTGCAAGCCCCCTATAAGCAGGAGAGTGCACTTCTGTTCAAAAAGAACATGTTCAACTGAGTTAGAGACACCATAAAACATCAACTCCAAAGTCAGCAAACTTTGGTTTGAATTTGGAAAAAATCCGGCCATCTGGTATTTATAAAAACAATACTGATATGAGACCATCGTGATGGAAGAAAGGAGCGTCTTTCTATTATAAAAAAGTAAAGCTTATTTTATTTATCTCTCCTTTCAAAAGGGAAAATGGAGTACCTGCACTGGCTGTAATCTTCATTTTTCCAAACAGAAATTATTCTCTCATTCTCCTCCTACATGCAGGCTTGCTAGTGGAAACTTTTCACAGTGCGTTTGAATCACTTCAAGACACGCATGGGATCAGGCAATACTGAGATGTAAACGAAAGAGGATGATCAAAACAAACAAACATACAATACTGCAGTTTGTTAGTATGGACAGGAATGCATGATTACTGCTGGTCCTTCTGATCTGAAACTTACTTTCAGCCTCAGTCCACAAATATCATTGTTTACCATTGTGCATGCTTGTAAATTCTTTGATTGCTCTTAATTGGGTTATCTGAATGTCTTTTAAGAAAACTCCATCTTTTGTTTAAATTTGATTGTTGTTGCCCAATTTTCAAATATATTTCAAATAATCATTTTTATAGCTGCAGACCACAGCACAGATATTTGAGCTGGGCCCACAAGCACTTTAGGTGCATTTAAATGTTGGAGTTTCATAGGTGAAGGTGGGACGTGTCATTTGTCACACTTTGTCTCTCCATGGTCTGTGACAAAGCACCCACTTTTTCTCTTAAGCCATCTTTCCTTATGCTGCATGTAAACAAGTAAAAAAAATAAAAATTCTGAATGAAGGTTAGTCTCACTTGAGGAGATTCGTAAGATTGTCCTAGAAAAAACATGAATATATCACACAGATGCAATGAAACAGGGGTCTGCTTTTGGTACATGGGGAGAGAAATTGTAACAGCAAGCTTTGCGGTCATGCAGATCCATTCATTGGGCACGTCGAGCACATGATGGACATCTTTACTAGGCTCTCATATTTCAGAGTGAAACTGTACCCTAAGTAGGTCTCCTGTATGAAGCTTTCACAAATGCAGTTCTCCCTATGACCTTTCTCCTACAACACACACACACACACACACACACACACACACACACACATACAGCACACACATACACCAAACATACACTCATGTACTTCTAACCAACACTAACCACATGTCTCACTGAGGCAAAGCAAAAACCATAGTAAGACATACAGTACAATTCTTTTGCTTATATTTATTATAATCCACAATAAACATCGTTGACCAAACACATGAGGACACACAGATGGTCCAACAAAGTGAAAATTAAAAATAAGAAGACGTTTTTATTGAGATGCAATTTTACTGGACATTATAGAGGGACAGTCAAACAAACAGAAACCTGATCATAGGAAATCAAACATTTACATGATACAGTTAGGGTGCAGCCACCCACTTTCCAAATTGCTTATCCTATATAGGGTCATGTGGGGGCCATGTGGGAGCCTAGCCCAGGCAGCATACGGCACAAGGCTGGTGTACACCCTGGGCAGGATGTCAGTCCATCACAGGGCACAAGGCTGGGGTACACCCTGGACGGGATGCCATTCCATCTCAGAGCACAGTCACACACGCATTCTTTCACATCTATAGTCAATTGCTGCACCCTTAAACCTGTTTCACACTCAGAGAGGCCGTGATTTATTACATGGTCTACAATGGTCACTCCGATGTCATTAGAGACATCTGTTCTATGCTGTCTTCTTAAGCCACCTCTTCCAAAAGGTTGTCCTCTTCCTCTTCCTCATCCTCTATCATAGAGGTCACGGGTGTCTGTCTTGTTCCATTTTACATTAAAAATCAAACCACACCACCTACCCCTTTTATGTGCTATGGTGTATTTTGATTGGTTTAGAGACACAATTCCAACAAGTGTATCATCAATCACAAGACTAGACCAGTTTGAGTCAGTTTTTACAGAAAAGGCCTTAGCAACTAATGCCATGTTATTGTTATTTGCTTGGCCTGAGACTTTCATCTGATTTTGGTGTTATCAAATCATCACTGGGTCAAGTGTTTTGCAAAAAGTCCATTAGCACTGGAGACTGATGTATAGTATATGGACAAATGTATTGGGACACTTGTCTGTGCAATATCTCATTCCAAAATCAAGGGTATAAAAAAGAAGTTGATCCACCTTTGCCTCCACTCTTTCAGAAAGGCTTTACGCTATATGTTTAAATATCTTTGGTGGGATTTCTGCCGTTTAGCCATAATAGCATCGGTGAGCTTGGGTATTGATGTTGGGTCATCGGGTCTCTTTCTGTTTGTGTGGCCTATGACATCACAGCTGAACTCTTGTTTATAGAAGTTTCCTCATTGCAATCACTTCACTTGCAGTTAACCAAGGAAGAAATTTGATACTGTCTTGTTGGGATTTGCCCCCTTCCTGAGTTCCTCTATTTTTGTTTATTACAGTTTTTTACAATTGCTTTACACACAAAAATTTAAATTAACACACGGTTAGTGAAACCAGACACTCAAGGAGCAAAACCACTGCACAACTATAAGCACATTCTCAGCCTTACACTTTCTGCAAAACGCTACACACAATATTTTGCAAAACACTAAACATACTTCTCTCTAAATTTCACACATAAATCTAACATTATGTCATTTATTTGCCATTTCAAGGCACAACCCTCCAAAATACCACACTCAGGAAGAGGGGTAAGTAGAGGAAGAGGGAGAGGTGGAGGTCGACCTGAAGGGGGACGTGGACAGAGAAGATGAGGACAAAATTTATCAAACAAATTTACAGCAACACTAGTTGACCGTGTGGTAAACCATGGTTTGATGTTGAGAGAGGCTGGACAGAGAGTTAGACCTAATCTCAGTGGATATACTGTTGCATCAGTAATTCGGACATTTCGGTGGGAGCAGAGGTGAAAAACAACTTTTCTCCACAATTTCTTTACAATGCCAACCACATGTACTACATCAGTACTTTGTGGCAACTGACATTTATTTTGATTGATCTCCATAGGATTGAGGGTCGAGTACATCAAGGGGGAAGGAGCCCCATATTCTCAGAAAAACAAGAGGAAGCAATAACAAACGTGGTTTTGGCCAATAACACTATACACCTGAGAGGAATTCAAGCACATGTCATCAATAACAACACAGTTTTCAACAACATTCATCAGGTCTCATTATCAACCCTGGGGAGAATCCTTAAAAAACATCAGTTACCTATGAAACAGTTATACAGAGTGCCATTTGAAAGGAATTCTGAGAGGGTAAAAGACCTGCAGCATGAATATGTGGAGGTAAGTACTGGACACATCAGTACTATGCACTACATGCACAGAACCTTTTACAGTAACATGTATGTGTATAGTAGGGATGTACTGAATGACACAATTTTGTCTTTATTTCAAGAATGATGCAAATGGATGCCAATGCAATACCACATGAACTTATATTTATAGATGAAGCAGGGTCAACCTCACAAAAGTAAGAAAGAGAGGGAGAAACATCAATGGCCACAGAGCTATTTTGAACCTCCCGGGCCAACGTGGTGGTAATATCATGATGTGTGCTGCCATCACACAGAATGGAGTCCTCCACCATCATGCCAACCTGGGTCCTTAAAATACAGCTCACGTACTTGCATTTTTGGATAGAATACACAACATTATTACAACAGGAGGTCAAATGGAGGCAGAGCAGATTCGATACATTATCATCTGGGACAATGTATCTTTCTACCGACGTGCTGTGGTCTAGAACTGGTTTTTAGCACAATACCTCCCAACATACTCTCCCTTCCTGAATCCCATTGAGGAGTGTTTTTCAGCATGGCGGTGGAAGGTTTATGATCTCCAGCCCTATATCAGATTACTGCTAATTCAAGCCATGGAGGACGCTCATGACCAAATTGATGCTGGGTCTGTACAAGGAAGGATTCACCATGCAAGAAAATTTTTCTCTAGTCTTGCAAGAGAGAAAATAGCCTGTGATGTCGATGAGGTCCTGTGGCCAGATCCAGCAAGACGACGAGATGATGCTTACATTTCTTTTTTTCTTTTTTTGTCTCTGCAATTTTTTTATGTTTACATGCTATGTCCTATATTTTTTTGTGTAGAATATATTCTATTCTCATTTTCAGTGCAAAATGCACCTGTATGGATGTTTTGACTGATGCCTGATTGTGGAGAGAAATAAATATTTATCAGTTTGCACTATGGCCTTGTGTTTTGTTGTCAATATATTCATATATTTAGCCCTAGCATGATTTCTGAAAAAAAATCAAGCTCAAACTATATCCTTAGAAAAGTAGAAATGTTAAAAGTGTTTTCGATTGATCACTGCAGTATGTAACTGGTTCAAACAAATTGAGTTTTTATGAACTGTGTGTGTGCCATACGGTGACAAAATTGAGTTTTTATGAATTAGTGTATGGTTTTGAATGAAGCGTTTCATTTTGCAAATGATCTCAGGTGTTCTGCTACTCTTGTGTGTGGTTGTGTGAAATGTGTGTAGAGTTTTGAAAAAATGAGCCGTTTTCAAAATCAAATTGTAAAAAAACTGTAACAACACTTAATTGTTTCTGATTTATCATTTAATTTTTTTTTTGATGCTCCCATCAGGGGTCGCTACAGTAGATCAGCTGTCTCCATCTCCTCCTGTCCCCCGCATCCCACTCTGTCACACCAACCACCTGCATGTCCTCTCTCACCACATCCATAAACCTCCTCTTTGGCCTTCCT